>JAODAL010001078.1:0-251590 GCA_025379985.1 Phyllomedusa bahiana | reverse complement strand
TGAAACAAAAAGCTAGATTTCAGTTTTTGCCGCTTCATATACTTTAGGTTACAAATATTAAAAGGATTTTCTTATCTGGCTTTTTATAGAACCTGCTCTTCCCTTTTTGCTTCAGACTTCCTCGCTGTGGGCTGCTCTGCTGCACTGACAGACATTTCAGCTCTGCTAGTTCCTATTCCTAGCTGTGCCTGTTAGGGGCCGTTTACACGGCACAGGACAAATACCGGTCGGAAATCGCGACAAGTATTTGCTCTGTTTAGGGCCGTGTACATGGCTGCAGGGGGATGGCTTTTGTCTGCAGTTTTTTTTGTCTGCGGGACACTGTATGATGACCACGTAAGGGTAAGGTTTGAGTCTATAGGGTAAGTCTCTGCGCCAGTGTGGGGTCGCCCTTGTCGGGGCGAGTGCTCTACAATTCGTACTGGTGCAGAGACCCCCAGTGACTCGTCAGAGTGAGTCTTTTCTAGTGGGCTGTTCCTTAATGGCACTCATGCGTTTGGATTTTTGTACTTAATTATTGTAATGCTCAGCCGCATATTATTTTAAATTGTGAAGTAAAAGTTATATTTTATATTACACACAATTATCATACGCACTCCATTTTTGTCTCGGTTCTTTCTTGATGTGCAATGGAGTAATTACCTGATGTTGATTTAATTATTGGGAATAGGTTCTTTTTTGTCTGCAGTTTGCAGAAAAAAGCCCTCCCCTTTCGCGCTGACATGTTCATGTTCGAGAATGAACATGTTTAATGTTTTTCGGACTACCAGCGGTCTCAAAAACGTCCGGCGGAAAATCCGTGCAGTGAGGACCGCTGCACGGATTTTCCATTAAAGGGGTTCTCTCGCTACAAAGAATACATTTCAAAATGTAGGGAACATTAAATGAAGACGTTTTCCAAATATATTGCGTTGTTCATCTTTTTTTGTTAAGGAGCTACATTTGATTTTATCACCTTCTGTGCTCTCTCTGGTTTCCCAAGTGACCGACCTGTGTACTGCTTCTCCACTGCTGTTTGTTCTATCTGATAGCAGGGAGTGAAGTCATCACACAGGTGGCTGCCAGCAGTGTTAAAGCTTATGTGTTATCTGATCTTTCAGACAAAAGACTAATTACTCTACTGTTTACATTAGCTCAGCAGCTTCTCTGAACCACAGAGAAGGAACATTATTGAACTTAGACTGATAAACAGAAAAGCCTGAATACCCTGAGCTCATATGCTAATTCCAGACAGCTTGACCAGGAAGTGACAGAGCAAAGCAGCATTATTTCATTTATGCATCCTATGAAACTTTGAGATGAGACAACCCCATTAAGGTCTGTGTTAAAGGTTGACAGCCGGTTTACAGACGGCTTTCAAAACCGAAAACCATCTGTAAAACCGGGTGAAAACCATGGGACCAAGGGACCGTGGGGACATGCCCTTAGAGGGACATTGGTGAAGAGGTTGTGAAAATAAAATGACACTGCCCAGCTGGAGGTCTGGCTATTAATGTCAGCTAGCAGAGGTGTATTTGTCATGAGAGGAAGCTGCCAGGACGAGCATTCACACTCATCTTTGTCTCTCTGCAGCCCTGACAGCATAGTACAAGGTTCCTGACCACTTTCTCTTCAGTAAATATAGGGTTAAAGTTTTTCTCACTAGAAAGATTAGATCAGAGACTAAGAAGCTCCATCCTGTCTTGTGGTAAAGTCACCAGCCTAGCCACTGCTTGAGTAGAAGGAGGTTGTCCATAACTAGAGAAGCTTATGTAAACAAGCAGGAGATAAGAAATGCTCTAAGGCACCGGTCACACGGCTTATTGCCAGCGTAATTGCGGGGACAGATTTGCCTGCATTTAACACCGGAACCAGCCTGCGAGCGGGCGCAGGGGTGGGGGGCGGGGGGCCGGCGCTCGCCGGCCCCCATAGCTGTAATTATTCGGGGGTTTCCCCATTAAATTTTTCAGTGTACTTTCCCCCGTGGGGATTCCCCGAGGGGGGGAGGAGAGACGGAATCCTTTTTCTCTATGAGAAATGGGATTACCGTAGTTATGGGGGGATTGAGCTATTGCAGCGCAAATTTCGGGCGCAGTACGGCTCCAAAACCCGCGCCCAAATAAGCCCGTGTAAAACTTGAAAATAAGGGGGCGTTTACATATATATATAGACAAATACTGGGCAGTTTATCCGACCGGTATCCGACAGCTTTTCTCCGCGATGAGCCCTCCCTCTTCCCATGCTCATATTCCGTCCAAAAACCAGACGAAAGAATGTGCATGTACAATGTCTTTCGGGCGGCTGGTTGTTTGAAAAGCCGTGGGCAATGGGGGCTGCTGCACGGGTTTTCCATAGAGCCCCGTTGTGTTCGTTTGTGGACGGTTTTTCAGACGGTCTGCAAAACCGCAAACTGTCTGAAAAACCGGCCGCAAGACCTTGCCGTGGAACATGCCCTAAGGCTGTGCTACACTACAGTAATGGCTACATTGCAGGTATACATTGGGGGGTTGGGAAAAAAGGTACCCCAGCGGATACTGCAATGCAGCAATGGCGGCACCGTAGGCAAAATAGAGCCCTGCGTGGGATACATTTGCTCTATTTCCCGACGACATGCGCATTTCCTGCTATGCTATAGACTATGCTATTGAGTCTTGTAAGATAAGTGTATGCCACCTGGAAATAGCAGTGTAGCCCATGTCCATGGTGCCGCCATAGCTGTCTTGCAGTATCTGCCATAGCCATTAGCATAGTATGAACCCACCCTACCTCTAAATTGAAGTAGAATAAGAATAGCAGTGTATTGGAAATAAAGATTATTTACTTTTGGCTACATGTTTAAACCTTATCAACTTGATGGGAATGACCTAAAAAAAAATCTGGATACAAATATCATTTAAATAGTATTAAAAAACATTGAGGCTTTTCGCTGTATAAAAGTCATATGATATATTAGTATCATATCAAAATGTGATCTAATTTAACATGAAAGGGAACAGGCGAACAGAGACTGTAGGTCAGATTTGGTGACATTTTCTTTTATCCTTGAAGAATCGGCTGTCTATAGCTGTGGTCAGGGCTTTGGAGTCGGCAAGCCAAAGCCCTCACTCCGACTCCTCAATTTCCCAAACCTCCGACTCGGACTCCTGACTCCCTCTTACATGGCGCATGTTTAAGTGATAACTTTACTGTAGTAAAATGGTAACATCAAGCTTTTTATAACCTTATAATACAATAATCAAGCTATTTAGGTAGAACTTACACTGACAAGCAAAAGGGTAACGATGGTTTGATCTTTTGTGGGTAAGGTTGAAGAAAAAGCTGTAATGATATAGTAAAGTATGTCTACTGGTGATATGTCAGATCCTTATATAACAATGACTACACATATATGTAATATAACTCGTTATGAGAATAGTGGCAACAAAAATTCAGTAACTATTTACTTCAGTAGCCGGAACTGTTACAGAAAATCAATTGACTGTAGAGATTTTTGGTGCCAATTAATGAGTGTCATATATATACTTATCCTTTTAATCAGTGTGAATAGAGCCTATTGCCCTAAATGCATTGGCTTTGGTTCCAAGAACAGGTTCCATCTGTTGAGGTTATTGTGACTTTTTGGGTGGACATACACAATTTGATCAAAATGTTCATGGAAAACCTCTATATTATACATACAGAAAAATTGCAATAGTCTGCCTAAAATGTTAAATAAATTCAATGTTTGCATGGGTTTCAGTACCCATTGAGTGCTGTTTTTTTTTTTTCTTTGTAGAAAGTTTAGCAGAAAACAATACCCAGCGCTAAAGTATTGCCCAGGAACGGTGTGGGTGCAGGAGCTGCTTGGACTTAGCAGACCCATATCATCTCAGCAGTTTATATAAGGATGTGTTACTCACACTATAACCGGAGTTGACCTTTTAGCCACAGTTAAAAAAGGGAATACAACCTCCTCAGCAGTAAGAAAATTTGCATTGTAAAAGTAGCTCCAAAATGTCTTTTTTCATCTTATACTGAGAAAAATGTGTGAAATAATAAAACAAACACAAAAATAGATTAAAATAATCACCAAAAATACTAGTGGCCACAGTACAAATTTTAGGCATTACTTGCAGCAACATAATTTGCTATAGAAAAAATGCTCAAGAAAATAACGGCACTAAAAACGTATGTACTTAAAGCGAACCTGTCACATAGTTTATGCCCCCCTTGCTGAGGACAGCACAAGCTAGTGTCTGACCTGCTGTTCCCAGCGCTGTGTCTCTTATTCTGTAAGATGCTGTTGTTTTAGAGCATTTAGCCTCAAATATTATTCATAAGCAGGTGTTAGTCCCGCCCACCAAAGACTAGCCCCGCCCACTGATAGTTATTCACCTGTTTCTACCTAATCAAAGTAATAGGTTTATCAGTTGAGGTGGGCGGGGCTAGCCTCCGATTGGCCGGGTTTGAAAAAAACTGACTCTTTGAATGACTCTTCTGGCTGAAAACTGCAGATTTGAGCATTAAATACACATAAACTCCTGCATCTTACAGAACAAGGGACACAGCGCTGGGAACAGCAGGTCTGACACTAGCTTGTGCTGCCCTCAGCAAGGGGGCATAACCTATGTGACAGGTTCTCTTTAACTACATTATGTAGAAAAAAAATGCATGAAGCACTAAAAACTACATGCATGTTTTAGGCATTTTTTAAGTGGCAAAAAACCCACCAGGTGTGTATGAAGTAAGCCCGTTTGGGCCTGAACTGATGACTTCAGTAATCTGGGACAGTCTGCTTGCTAGGTGAGCAATATCTAACCTCTTAAAAATTCTCAATATATCCCTTAGAAGGAGTAATGTATCTCTTCAGTTCTTTCCCATAAGCCTTTGTTATATTCTATCAGGGCTATTCCTAGGCTAAATTGCCCTCAGGGCGGGGTGAAGAAATTTCTCCCTCCCCCCTCTTTAACATAATGTGCCACGATACGACAAGGTGCATCACCATCAACCAAAGCCAAAATATACAATAAGCTTTAAAGGGGTTTTCTCACTAAAAACCTCATATTTTAAAATGTAGGCAGCATAAATGGAAGCAAGTTTGTCCATTAGCAAAGTGCTATGGCTTAGTAGAACATGTGAATTTTGTGTCTGCTTAGCATCCATGTGAGTGTCCAGGTCGGATTCCGCCCACCTAATCTGTCAGGGGAAAACGCACTGTGTGTTGATGGTGTGCTAGGACGAGAGAGAGACCTGATGTTGTGCTGGAACAGAGGGAGAGACTTGATGCTGTTTTTGGGGGGAGACACCTGATGCGTTTGAGACGGGAGAGAGAACCCCGGGGGGGGCCAAAAAAAGGGGGGTTACAATGGTGTATTTTGGGGGAAAGGGGAAAAAAATTTTGGGGGGAAAAAAACCCCGGGGGGGGGACAAACAAAACCCCATAAAAAAAGGGTTTTGGGGGAGGGGGGGGCACCGGGGTCGGGGGGGGGGAAAAAAACCCCCCCAACAAAAACCCCCCCCCGGGGGGAGGGACAAAAAAGGGGGGGGGAAAAGGGGAGGGGAGGGGAGGGGGGGGGGGGGGGAAACCCAGTGGCTGGGGAAGGGGGAAAAAATGGGGGGGGGGGGGAAAAAAATGGACCTGTTGTGCTGGGAAACGGAGAGAGGAGATTGACCTGTGCTGTGATGAGAGAGCCTGATCGTTCTGAGACGAGACGAGAGACCTGTTGCTGTGCTTGGACGGAGAGTGAGACCTATTGCTGCGCTTGGACGGAGAGTGAGACCTGTTGCTGCACTGGGATGGAGAGAGAGAGAGACCTGTTGCTGCGCTGGGATGGAGAGAGAGAGACCTGTTGCTGCGCTGGGACGGAGAGAGCGAGAGACCTGGTGCTGTGCTGGAACGGAAAGAGAGAGACACCTGGTGCTGTGCTGGGACGGAGAGAGAGAGAGAGACCAGTGCGGGGCTGGAGGAAGAGCGAGAGACCTGATGCTGTGCTGGAGGAGGAGAGCGAGAGACCGGGGGCTGTGCTGGGATGGAGAGCGAGAGACCTGATGCTGTGCTGAGACGGAGAGAGAGCGAGAGACCTGATGCTGTGCTGAGACGGAGAGAGAGCGAGAGACCTGATGCTGTGCTGAGACGGAGAGAGAGCGAGAGACCTGATGCTGTGCTGAGACGGAGAGAGAGCGAGAGACCTGATGCTGTGCCGAGACGGAGAGAGAGCGAGAGACCTGATGCTGTCCTGGGACGGAGAGAGCGAGAGACCTGATGCTGTGCTGGGACGGAGAGAGAGCGAGAGACCTGATGCTGTGCTGGGACGGAGAGAGCGAGAGACCTGAGCTGTGCCTAGGGCGGAGAAGAGCGGAGACCGATGCTGAGCTGGACGGAGAGAGAGCGAGAGACCTGATGCTGTGCGGGGAAAGGAGAGAGAGGAGAGACCTGGTGCTGTGCGGGAGGAGGAGAGAGAGAGAGACCTGTGCTGTGGGTGGGAGTGGAGAGGAGAGACCTGATGCTGTCCTGGGAGGAGAGGAGAGAACCTGAGCTGCTGGCGGAGAGAGAGCGAGAACTGATGCTGGTGCGGGACGGGAGAGGAGCGAGAGACCTGATGCTGGGCCTGGGCGGAGAGCGAGAACCATGGTGCGTGCGGGGAGAGAGAGAGAACTGGGTGTGCTGTGACGGAGAGAGAGAAGAAACCTGGTGCTGTGCTGGAACGGAGAGAAGGAGAGACCTGGTGCTGTGCTGGAGGAGGAGAGAGGAGAGACACTGGTGCTGTGCTGCGACGGAAGAGAGACACACACTGGTGCTCGTGCTGCGACGGAGAGAAGAGAGAGAGACACCTGGTGCTGTGCGGTGACGAGAAGAGAGGAGACACCTGGTGCTGTGCTGGGAAAGGGAGAGAGAGAGAACCGTGCTGTGCTGGGACGGAGAGAGAGAGACACCTGGTGCTGTGCTGGGACGGCGAGTAGAGAGACCCTGGTGCTGTGCTGGACTGCGAGAGAGAAAAGACACCTGGTGCTGTGCTGGGACGGAGAGAGAGAGACACCTGGTGCTGTGCTGGGACGGAGAGAGAGAGACACCTGGTGCTGTGCTGGGACGGAGAGAGAGAGAGACACCTGGTGCTGTGCTGGGATGGCGAGAGAGAGAGAGACCTGGTGCTGTGCTGGGACGGCGAGAGAGAGAGAGACCTGGTGCTGTGCTGGGACGGCGAGAGAGAGAGAGACCTGGTGCTGTGCTGGGACGGCGAGAGAGAGACTTGATGATGTGCAAGAGAGCTGCACATTCCCATGTAAAACACGACTGTTCTGTGCAGTCCCATGTAAAACACATGTAAAACATGTCATAGAAATACCAACGGATTTTCAGCAGTTTCAGTATTTTGAATCCGCCAAAAACCGACTGCGGCTTTTGTGCAAATCTGTGGCAAAAACCACAGTCTAGCAATGTCAAAATGCTGTCATATTATGGATGGCATTTTGTTATTTGCTGTGTGCACATATCCTTAGTCTAGGACAGCTGAGAACCCCTCCCTCACTCCAGCTCACACAGAATGAATCCTCAGGAGCGTGTACACAGTGTTCGTGCGTGTCTGCAGAGAGTTAAGATACTCTGCTGGGAGGAGAAAAACACTCCTCCATTTCAGACTTGAGAAATACGACCGGTATGTGGTCTTTGCCATGTAAATGTACCCTATTAGTACCAATGTCCTACTAAGACCACATATCACCAGCACACCAGTGACCGAATAGTACTGCCACACCATGACCAGATACCACCACCACATTGTGAGCGAATACTGAAAAATACCACCACACTATTACCACATATCACCACTACTTAGTGACCGAATAATACACCACACATCACCATCACACAGTGATCAAATAATACCTCAACATCATGACCACATATCACCACCACATAGTGACTGAATACCACCACACTATGACCACATATTACCACCACATAGTGACTGAATAATACCACCACACCATGACCACATATTACCACCACATAGTGACTGAATAATACCACCACACCATGACCACATATCACCACCACAGTGACTGAATAATACCACCACACCATGACCACATACTGCCACCACATAGTGACTAAGTAATACACCATATCATTACTGAATATAAGCCATTAAACTGCAACCAATATTACCAGCATACAGTGACCATACAGAGATGGATACCAATTGTACATAGGCTCAGCAGACATATAATTGAATACAGTAAAGTTACATCCAGGGGCTTACAGGTGACGTCTCTGAAGATTTGTTTTCTTTCCCCTTTTTTTTTTTTCTCCATCTGGCCCAAACCGCCATGGCGTCTTCTCACGGCCACAACTCTTCACTGTAGAATTTACAAAACAAACATCTTAGACTCTTCACTTTATCAGCACTTTTCTACCAATTCGTAACTCTATGCAATCTTCCCATCTATAGTGCCCCAAATGGTAATAATTACCTCCTTGTGTCCCAAACAGTAAAAGTGCCTCAAAACAGTTATGGGGCTCCCATTTGTGCACAAAGTTTTTAGTCTGGTTTTGTATACCAATATAGGAAGTAGATAAAATGCCCTAAGACAGTATGTAGGTACATCTCCAAACTAGGTAGGCATTCCTCATTTAGCTAGATGTATAACGCCCCATTAGGTAGGTAAACTTATAGGTCCCCCGATAGGCAGGATATTAAGTAGATAGGTAGTTATCTACTGCCCCCTGTAGCCAGGTAGTTATATGCCCCTTCTAGCCAGCTAGTTGCTCCCTGTAGCCAGTAAGTTGCCCCATGTAGCCATGTAATTGCCTCATATAGCCAGGTAGTTTCCCCCAGTAACCAGTAAGTTGCTCCTGGCAGGTAGATGCCTCTTGTAGCCAGGTAGATGCCGTTACAGCCAGTAAGTTGCCAGGAAGTTGCCCCCTGTAGCCATTAAGTTGCCCCTTGTAGCCAGGTAGTAGCCCCCTGTATCCTGGTAGATGTCCCCTGTAGCCAGAAAGTTGCCCCCTATTGCCAGGTAGTAGCCCCTTGTATCCTGGTAGATGTCCCCTGTTGCCAGGTAGTAGCCCCCTGTATCCTGGTAGATGTCCTCTGTAGCCAGGTAGTTGCCTCCCTGTAACCAGGTATTAGCCCTCTGTAGCCTGGTAGATGCCCCCTGTAACCAGTAAGTTGTCCCCTGCAGCTAGGTTGTAGCCCCCAGTAGCCAAGTAATTGCTGACCCTCTTTAGCCAGGTAATTGCCCCCTGGATCCTGGTAGAAATCCCCCTGTAGCCATTAAGTTGCCCCCTGTAGCCAGGTAGTTATTTCCCCCTGTAGCTAATGAAAAAAAAAAAAGTACTCACCTCTCCATGTTCCCTCTCCGTGCAACCAGGTCCGGGAGCTGGTGAATAGTGTAAGCAGCGTGACGTCCTTACACTGGCACATAGCTCCCAGGATCTCCTGGGGCAGAAGCTTAGGCTTCTGACCTAGGAGATCCAGCGTCATGGGGGCGTGATGAAAGTTGTGTATCATGGCCCCTGCAACACTGATATATATGTACAGCACTCACTGAGCTCCGTACATACAAAGGAGAAGGCGATGACGGTATCGAACCGTTCTGCCTCCTCCCTGTGGGAGCAGCTGCTCACCCTGCAAGATCATTGTAAAACGGCCTTGCAGAGTCAGAGAGTAATCGCCGGGCAGGTGACATGGGCGGCTGCGGTGCCCACCTTGCCCTCACGTAGGGACAGCCCTGTATTCAGTGTATCTCTAGCAGCAAGTGTGCCACTGATAAGCTTGATAAGAGTCAAAACATGAAAAAATCACTGAAATTGAAACACCAAGCTCTAAATCTAAAATCTACCTTTTATTAAATTACCAATAAAATACTTACAAAATTATCACACCCAAAAAAAAAGCAAAAACCACTACCTGGTCATCAAGCTTCAGGGGGCAAACATCACTACCGATTACTCTGTGCATATCACTGCCAATTCCCCTGATGAACCCAGCTCTATCATACTGGGGGAAACGCGTCAGGATAAAGGAAGATTATGGAGTGACATCTAAGGTCGTATTTTCTGATTTGACATTAATGCGATCTTTCTACTAGGATCTTTCTCATCAGTAGACCTAGATTATTTTGGATGGCACTAAATTCTTAGTCAGTACAATTACATATGGGTTCTGATTGAGCATGAACCTTAGGTTTGCATAATTATGTTTTGCATGTGCTTCTATGGTGATGATAAATATGTATCCCTGCTAACAATAGTTATCTATGAAGCACACTATTGCCTGTTTCAAGTAGAGATGTGACATATTTGCTTCTTGATAAGACATTTACATTCGAGATAGGTCAGGGATAGGACTGGTAATCTGATAGGGTGAGCCTCCTTACGGTGGGGCCGTCCTTTTCGGGACGATTACCCGACCTGTCCACAGGATATTGTAGGGTCTGTTGAGGGAAAGACATATAGATATATCTATTGATATTTTGTAATTTAGGGAGTGGTTTTTGCTTTTTTTGGGTGTGATAATTTTGTAAGTATTTTAATGGTAATTTAATAAAAGGTAGATTTTAGATTTAGAGCTTGGTGTTTCAATTTCAGTGATTTTTTGTAGTTCTCTGGCTCATAACTAAACCTAGTATTCTTTCTGTGAAGTAAGAGTCAAAACATGCTATTTCCAGTCTTAAATTTTGATCTATGGTAAAAATATATTTAACGGCTGTCCGCAGCTGACGGATTATGGATAAGTTTACAGTCTCGTCCCTTAATGTTAAGGGATTTAACATCCCGGAGAGAAGGTCACGTATTCTCTATCATATGCATAAATACAGGTCGCACATCTTATGTGTGCAGGAGACACATTTGCTCCAGGGTTATGCTGCAGTTCTGCGTAATAGATATTAAACCTCCTAGTGCCATTCCAGTAACCCTTTGGCCAAAACTAAAGAAGTTGCGATATTTTTTCATAGGTCCCTTCAGCATGAAATCCTCAAGGTGAAAGCGGATGCCGAGGCACGATATCTTTTTGTTAGGTGCAGCATACGGGGTACCCCGTACACTATAGCCAACATTTATGCGCCCAACCAGGGACAGGTCTCTTTTCTTGCTCAGATACTGGATAAATTGAATGTTTTTGCCCAGGGCCCTATAATCCTATGTGGCGACTTCAATTTAGCTTTACACCCTGCCGTTGATACCTCCACTGGGCTGTCCTCTCTTTCTTCAAGCAAACTGAACAAAATAAAACGTTTGCTTCGGGATATGCAACTGTGCGACATTTGGCGCATCCTGCACCCCTCAACTCGTGACTATACTTTTTACTCCCATCCGCATAATACCTACAGTAGGCTTGATTATATTTTTTGTCGGCATTCCCTTCTGACGGAGGTGGCCAGGACTGAAATAGGCAACATCCAACTATCGGATCATGCCCCGATACACTGCACTCTAACATCAACCACTGAGAAGCGTAGGCCAGTCATCTGGAAACTTAATGAGTCACTGTTAGATGACACCGTATGTCTCGCAGAGGTCACACAGACCATCAGGAATTTTATAGCTGATCATTCTACCGACCCTGCTTCCCACCCCATCTAAAATGGGAAACCCTCAAATGTGTGTTGAGGGGAGTTCTTATTAAGCATGGGTCCCGTCTGAAAAGAGAAGCCACGTCAAAGCTAGAAGCCCTCCTGTCTAGGCTGGGGACTCTGGAGACGATACACAAGAGCTCGAACAGAGAGGAGGATCTAAGGCTTTTATTGCAAACACGCCATGATATCTTCCGGATTCTTGATCAGAAACATAAAAGGTACAAGCTAACACCTTTTATCAATGAAGCAACAAGCCGGGTAGGATGCTGGCGCGAGCCTTGAGAGATAGAAGGGCTTTTCTATTTGTCCCGGCGGTGAAAACTAAAACAGGCAATACAGTACATAAGACACCTGACATTTTGGAATCCTTTCGCCTGTTTTATCATGAGCTTTACAATCTCCCAAAAGTGTGCTCCCAGGACGCAGTCGGGGCCAAGTTGCCCAATTTCCTCTCCGCCACGGCCCTTCCTAGAATCTCCTCTGATAGGTTTAATGCCCTGGAGAGGCCTTTTTCACTAGTAGAGCTTAAAGCAGCTATTTTTGGTTTGCCCGCAGGGAAAAGCCCGGGACCTGATGGGTATACAGCGAAATTTTTTAAAGTTCTGGCAGATGATTTAATGGATCCTCTTCTGACCTCTTTTAACGCGGTTTCCTCCTCCTGCCCTTTCCCGCACGCATTCTTGGGTGCATATATCACAGTAATCCCGAAGGAGGGTAGGGATCCCCTTCTCTGTTTGAGCTACAGACCCATATCTCCTCAACACTGACACCAAACTCTTTGCCAAACTGATAGCGACCAGACTGAATGAGGTGTTAGAAGACTGGATCCACTTAGATCAGGTGGGCTTTGTCCCTAATAGGGAGGCTAGGGACAACACCCTAAAGATGTTCTCGCTCATACACCAGGCCAGTATGTGCCGGATGCCCCTTGTGCTGCTATCCTTAGATGCTGAAAAAGCATTCGATAGAGTGGACTGGGTTTTTTTAAGGGCTACCTTGCAAGGGGTGGGTGTGGGTCCGCTGATGCTACAGCGTATAATGGCTCTTTATGATCATCCATATGCCCAGATTCGAGTTAATGGCTCGCTGTCCGCTCCCTTCGATATTGGTAATGGCACCAGGCAGGGATGCCCCCTCTCACCCATCTTATATGTGCTTACGATGGAACAAGCTATAAGAAACGATTCAAATATTTGGGGATTTGTCCATAAGAACATACAATATAAGTGCTCCGCTTTTGCGGACGACCTCCTGCTTTACCTCACTCAGCCAACAATCTGCCTGCCGGTCCTGATGAAGGTGCTGGAGACATTTGGGTTCCTGAGCAACTTCAAAGTCAACCTCAAAAAAAGCGTAGCCCTGGGTATTAATCTTGAAAGCAGGGGAGTGGAATGCTTAAAACAAGCTTTTCCTTTTGCGTGGACACAAAAATCCTTTAAATATTTAGGGGTTCATATTCCGGCTGATCTGCAACACACCTATGAACTGAATTTTGCCCCGCTACTTAGTGCTCTCTCCTCTGACCTGTCGTGATGGGATAGACGGGACTTTTCGTGGATAGGTCGTATTAATATAGTGAAGATGAACATCCTCCCCCGTCTTCTGTATCTGTTTCAGGCGATCCCCATTCTCCTCCCCAGATCTTTTTTCAAAACACTCCAGAAGAATATTTGCTCTTTTGTTTGGGCCAATAAAAAGCCCAGAATAGCCAAGAGCACGCTCATTAGGACAAGGGAGGAGGGGGGTCTATCCCTACCAGATGTAAGGGCTTACTACTTAGCAGCCTCTATGGTTAGGATAGTGGACTGGTTTCATCACAGTCACTCAAAACTTTGGGTCTCATTGGAAGCTTCGCTGTGTGAGGTTCCCCTAACGGCGCTCCCATGGACTGCTGTTGATCTACTGCCTAAGTCTAGGTTGGTGCTTCTTCCCTGGATTTCTTATGCTACGCTTCTTATCTGGAGGGTGTATGGCGGACATTTGGGTCTTTTTAGATCTAATGGTCCTTTGACGCCGGTCTTTGGCAATCCGGCGCTTGCCGCGTTTGGCCTTTGTAACCGCCCAGACCCTCTTACATTCCGAGACCTTCTCACTAGTTCATCTTTGAAATCCTGGGATGAGGTAGCTGCGGTGGTGGGGACAGCGTCGTTTGGATGGCTGCAGATGATGCAAATTCGTTACTTGTATATGACTAACAGTGTGAAGTTGCATCGAGCCTTGACCCCCTTTGAGACCTTTTGCACTAGTGACATGGTCCCGACCCATCTCATATTGCAATTATATCGCCTTATTGTGCAGGGGCTCACCAGTTCACCTCCCCCTTATCAATTGGGCTGGGAACGGGAAATCCAGAGGCCTCTCTCAAATGAGGACTGGGCGAAATCGTACACATTAGCATTCAAGTCTTTAGTTTCTTGCCGTCTTCAAGAATTAAATTTTAAAATTATTTCCCGATGGTATAAGGTCCCTACTCCGTTGCATAGGCTTTTTCCCACTGTGTCCCTCAGCTGCTGGAGATGTGGTCAAGCCGATGGAAGCATGGTACATATTTGGTGGGGCTGCTCGGTTGTCTCCCCTTTTTGGGAGAAGGTGATTTCCATTATAAAGATAGTTACGGGTATACAACTGCAGAATGATCCAGCGGTCCTGCTTTTGTCCATGCTCCCACTGGCGACATCTAATCTGAAGGGGAACATTATTGTCTTTATGCTGATAGCAGCCAGAGTACTTATCCCGAGACTCTGGCGGTCCACTGTTCCTCCCTCCTTATCTGATGGTTTAAGGAGATTCTTTTTCTCCAGCGTATGGAGGAACTGAAGCTAGACAGCATACAGGGTAGGGAGAAGTACGGCAGAGCGTGGGGTGCTTGGATTGCCTTTACTGCCTCGCCAGAATTTGTTTCCTGTGGGTGACCGCTTGGACTATGGGGTAGATGAATGGCCTCTCTCTCCGGGATGATGCTGATTTTGGATGGCTCCCATCACCAATCTGCTGTAGTGTGGCCCTCCTTTCTGGTAATGTCGCACTTGCGGATACTGCCTGCTGCACTTGGACTATCTTTTTATAGACGACAAATGTTTTTTTTTTTTACCCCTTTCCCTGTCGATTTTTGTGTCCTTTCTATACTCAGGAGATTCTTTTTGTATAGCTTTTACAATAACTCCCCTGTTATCATTATTTCTTATGCTGATTGCTTTGATATCGTACCCTGACCACTATAGTTATGGACTCTGTTATTCGATTTATGGTTATGTGCGATGTACATTGAGTGCGTTTGTTGTTCATGCTATTCTTTGTAATGAAGCGGTTGGAATAAGAAAAAAAAATGTAACAGCATTTTTCATGTGTACCTATCACTATAACATTTTGCATAAAACAATTCATAAAGATTAGATTAGAAAAAAATACCTCTTATTCCACTTATCGGGTTCCTTTCCCTCTTCCCCTCTAAACTTTTTAGTTAGTATGAAAAACTTGCTTAAAAACCTCTCCAGACAGATGAGCTCATTGAAATTATGATTTTACAACTGCTCTTAAAAGTCTATTAACAGTGGGAGAAGAGGAGGCGGAGTGGTTGGAGAAGACAAAAAAAGAGACACATGGTTGAAAGCCCTGTTATATATCTCACAGTTTATACTCCTCACATGCTGCTGCTCCATCTAAAGGTGTGCCAAAGAGGGGGATACAAGATCTCCTTAAAGAGGTTTTGCCAAGAAGTGATTTCCTCAGCTATCAGGCTGAACTTGAGCCTTGAAAAGAGGGACGTTGTGTTTCTGTGTTTAAAAAACAAGTGCCTCCTCTGTGCTGTCATAGTACCACCTCCCATGCACGTTCCCGAGGCTCAGTCTATCTCGTTGAGCAAATATTGTTTTGCTAAATCACAGAGAATAACTATTGTGCACAAGTTAATGGGTTTTGTTTTCTCCCACTTATCTGCTCAGGAGAGAAGATTAGCTTCGGGGCAGGCAGGTTTCTTTCATTCCTTCACAAACTGCTGGACTCGGGGAGGAAGAAGGGCTGAGCAGTGAGCCAAGGGAACGTCTTCAATCTTTACTCTGATAATTACATTACAACCAGTGGATTCTCTATAAAGGACACACAGGAACATTTTTCCCCAGTCCCTTAAAAGCTGCAGGGGGAGGGGAGAGAGAGAAGAAGAGCTGAGCAGGGAGCGTCTGCAACCTTTACTCTGATAATTACATTACAACCAGTGGATTTTCTATACAGGAGACAGAGACTTTTTTCCCCAGTTCCTACAAAGCTCGTTCATGTTCCCTGCCATCAGATAAGAAGTTCAAACCACGCAAGCGCGGCCAGATCAGCTCCTGTCGGCTCCTGGTCATGTCTAATGTAAACTGTCAGGAAACTAAGGGCATGTGATTAATGCTGTAGCTGTCACAGGCTTCACTTTTTTTAATGACATATATATTTAGAAAAGTAATTAACTATTTATTTTGGAGGATCCCATGTCAACATTAGAAACCCCTTTAACTGTGTGCATGTGCACTGTGTGGGACACATCATAGCACCTAGTCTCCACTCATTAGCTAAGGGGCAACTGAAAATTAGAGCAGAGGGGAAAACTTGTGAGAAATGGCAAATACAAATGATGAGAGATTTATACTACAAGGAAGGAACAGGAATGGTAGGAGGAAGCCACACAATCACCATAGTTTTAGACAGAAAATAAGATTTACAGATAAACTAAGTGGAAAGTAAAAGGCCTATAATTTGCAGGTAACACACAATATTTTCGCTGCACTATATTTAATATACATATACAGCTGTTTATGGAGGCAAAGGCTTTAAGGGGATATCAACACTGAGAAGATTTATCAAATTTATCACCTTTTTGTTTGGCTAGGTTTATCAGCCCCATAGACTTTGAATAGAGCAGCACTATGTGCTCCATTCAGAATTCTTACCATGGTTGTATGGTGAGAATTGATGGGAAACTGAAGAGCAGTGGGTGTAACGACACTGGTAAATTTAAGACTACAACATAACTTAATATGGCAATCAACCAGCAGTAACGTGCATTATATGAAGTGTGTATCAGCTAAAACCCCAGATGGATTCACTGTTAGTTCAATCTAGACGCAAGACACTAATAAATTATATTAACCTTTAGAGTTTACTGTCCCTGAATCTTCCGCTTAACCTGTCCCTGACACTAAAACCCCCTCTTACACTATTCTATAACCAAAATTAATCCTAAAGATATCCTTCAGCTACAAATTACCCTGAGACAGTAAGCAGCACGATTATCTAGAAACTCCTTAGGCAGAGCACAGTGGAAAGCTCTCTCAGAGCAAGGCTAGGCTGGACAAGACGGTACTAACTTGAATTGGACAAGAAGCAAACTAGAACTGAATGCAAACACTTAGATTACTAGACAAATTATGACGGCAAAACTCTCTCTCAAAACAAGCACTATAGTTCACACTAGGTTAACTAACCCAGCAAGCTTTATAGGGAAGCCAGTAATTATCCAAGCCTCTCTAACAAGTTAAAAAGTGTGTTAATAGGTCAGCCGAGATTCTTTGAAACCACCTAACGAGATCTAATATGAAGGAGAGGACGGAATGGCAGGAGAATCTACATTTATTACCTATCCTTTGTGAAAATACTCCTTTAAGCACAAGGATGAAGAAACCTAAAATGCAGCAGGTCTGTGATGTGCAGTGATATCATCAAGCCAGTGTGGTTCAGTGTGTAGGAATCAATGTAATGTAATGTATATTTTTCATGTAGCTGTAACTCTTTTTCTACCTTTTTTTTTTATACAGTTTTCTGTTTTCTTGGGAATTATTTTCTTCTTGGAGCTCACCGCAGGAGTCCTGGCATTTGTCTTTAAAGACTGGATTAAGGATCAGCTGTATATATTTATCAACAGCAACATCAAAGCATACAGAGATGATATCGACCTGCAAAACCTCATCGACTTCACACAAGAATACGTATGTAATGATTTAGCATGAAGTTATTATAAGTTATAAGAAATGTTTGTAATGCCTGGGATAAGAATGTATAAAAACAAATATAACAATATGTGACTGAATTATGGAATATCAGAAAATTGCCCTTTTAACTCTGTTTCATCATATAATCATATACATCAAGGCTAAAACTGCAGGTGGGGTGTAGACCAAACTAAAAGGACCATCTATGAAGGACCACAATTATTTTGGACTTAAAGGGGTTGTCTCGGTACAAAGAATAGCTTTCAAATTGTAGGGAACACAAAATAAAGACATTTTCCAAATATATTGCTTTGTTCCTCTGTTTTCCCTAAGGAGATACAAGTGAATTTATGACCTCCCTGGCTATTTCAGTTCCCTCAGTAACTGACCTGTAAACAATTCTCCCCCTGCTGTTTGTTCTATGAGATAGCAGTGAGTGATGTCATCACACAGGTCTCAGCAGTGTCCATGCTGCTGAGAAGTACAAAGCTTGATTTATGTAAAATAAACAGAACTGTAATTAGGGCTTTTGTTTTGGGGATCAGATAAAGCCTTCTGAGAGCAGTTTGAAAAACTTCTTAGCTAATCTGATCTAATTAGCAACTGAAAGCACGGAGCATGGAGCTGTATGCAAATGAGTCAGTCTGAACCAGGAAGTGACAGAGTATTTCATTCATGCATTCTGTGAAACTCTGTAGGGAGACAACACCTTTAAACAACGTTTAATTCTCTTTCATCATAACATGACTTGTATGACCTGTATGATGCCATGTATGGTAACACGTTGTCTTTTACTAGGCAGTGTTTTGATATACAAAGTCATACTGAAAAATATGATATCTAAAAGTTATTAAACATGGAAAAAAAATATAAAAATTGTAACACCCATCAGCAAACAATATAAAAAAATGCATTCATATTATATAATATACAATTTCATTACATTCTGGTAGCTTCCGTATCTTTTTTGAAAGTATCTAGCAGTCTAATTGGACACTAATGAAGAGATGTCCCTAACCCTTTCAGTGCTGCACCTCTCTATCAGTATCCATATACAGTACAATGCTGCATGCTTTGAAAAGGATGCTGTTTGCCCCACTAATTTTCCAATTGTTTGCATTTTTTAATTTTTGCAATATAATGTGTGTTATGGAAAAAGTGAATAAATGGGAAGGCAAAGAAAAAACACTTGGAAAGATCTGACATGACTTTTCCTACACTAAGTGCATAAACATGTAGTTCTGGGTCTGTGCAACTGGGAGTTGTGCTCTGCTGCACAGCAGGGTGCACACATAAGTGCGCTATGCAACAATACAAAGTAGAAAAGAGGACAACATCAAAAAGGCACATTAAGGTAAATTTAAGTGAGTCCTAAGTAACAGGGTTGTTGAAAAGGACAAATCCAATACATTTGACAGGATTAATGTGTAGAAGCTAAATGAGAAATAGTGGAAAAAATAAAGTATACTCCCCATCCATCACATCTGAGTGCACCTAACATGGTACTCGGCAAAACTAATTTGCCAATGGGCATTTGACAGGGCCTCCTAAACAGGGTAATGTGACAGACCATCAGCATTGCTTATACACGCCCCGGCCACAGTATGAGGTACACCAGGCTAGTAACGGGTTGGCCCCCCTTTTGCCGACAGAACTGCCTCAATTCTTCGTGGCATAGATTCCACAAGGTGTTGCAACGATGCTCAATTGGTACCAAGGGGCCCAAAGAGTGCCAAGAAAATATTCCCCACACCATGACACCACCACCACCAGCCTGAACCGTTGATACAAGGCAGGATGGATCCATGCTTTCATGTTGTTGACGCCAAATTCTGACCCTACCATCCGAATGTCGCAGCAGAAATCGAGACTCATCAGACCAGGCAACGTTTTTCCAATCTTCTACTGTCCAATTTCGATGAGCTTGGGCAAATTGGAGCCTCAGTTTCCTGTTCTTAGCTGAAAGGAGTGGCACCCGTGTGGTCTTCTGCTGCTGTAGCCCATCTGCCTCAAAGTTCGCGTCGTGCGTCAAGATGCTCTTCTGCCTACCTGGTTGTACGGGTGGCTATTTGAGTCACTGTTGCCTTTCTATCAGCTCGAACCAGTCTGCCCATTCTCCTTTGACCTCTGGCATCAACAAGGCATTTCCGCCCACAGGACTGCCGCTCACTGGATGTTTTTTCTTTTTCGGACCATTCTCTGTAAACCCTAGAGATGGTTGTGCGTGAAAATCCCAGGAGATCAGCAGTTTCTGAAATACTCAGACCAGCCCTTCTGGCACCAACAACCATGCCACATTCAAAGGCACTCAAATCACCTTTCTTCCCCATACTGATGCTCGGTTTGAACTGCAGGAGATTGTCTTGACCATGTCTACATGCCTAAATGCACTGAGTTGCCGCCATGTGATTGGCTGATTAGAAATTAAGTGTTAACGAGCAGTTGGACAGGTGTACCTAATAAAGTGGCCGGTGAGTGTAGATCTATACAACCATTATTACTAAGTTGGTCAGTCCAGTAAGCCCAGCAATGCAGGCAGCTGGTGAACATAAACCTTATCAGGGTACAGCCTCATAGTTCTTTTTAGAGAGTTAGAATGGGGACATGCTGTTTCATGAATAAAGCGCAATATATAAAGCATTGATAATTGGCTAAAAAAATATGCCACTCACCTCTTTATATTTATATTTATATTAGTAATATTGATATATATATATATATATATATATATATATATATATATATATATACTCGAGTATAAGCCGACCCGAGTATAAGCCGAAGCACCTACTTTTGCCACAAAAAAGCGGGAAAACTTATTGACTCGAGTATAAGCCTAGGGTGGAAAATGCAGCGGCTACTGGTGAATTTCAAAAATAAAAATAGATACCAATAAAATTATATAGGCAGGTTTATGTCCCCATAGGCAGGCTATAGGCAGGTCATGACTCTGCCTATAGCCTGCTATGGCGACAGACTTATGCCCCATATAATAGTATAGCAGGGTCATGTCCCATAGGCAGCTATAGCAGGTCATGTCCCATAGGTAGTGTATAGGCAGGGTCATGTCCCCATGGTAGTATGGCAGAGTCATGTCCCCTGCGTTATAGGCAGGGTTGTCCATAGGCGGTATAGGCAGTCATGTCGCCCATGGGCTGGTATAGGCAGGCTGTCCCATGGGCTGGTATAGGCAGTCGTGTCCCATGGGCATGGTATAGGCAGCTGTCGCCATGGGCTGGTATAGGCAGCCGTGTCCCATGGGCAGGTATAGGCAGCCGTTTCCCATAGGCAGGTATAGGCAGCTGTCCGCCATGGCTGGTATAGGCAGGCGTGTCCCCTTCGGCTGGTATAGCGAGCCGTGTCCCTTTGTGCTGGTATCGGCAGCCGTGTCCCCATGGGCTGGTATAGGCAGCCGTGTCCCCATGGGCTGGTATAGGCAGCCGTGTCCCCATGGGCTGGTATAGGCAGTCATGTCCCATAGGCAAAGTCATGTCCCCATGAGGCTGTGGGTATAGGCAGCCGTGTCCCCATAGGCTGGTATAGGCAGGGTTATTTAAAAAAAATAAAAATACAAGTACACTACTTACCTGGGTCCCGCGCCGCTCCGCCTCCCGGCCTCTCTATCTTCTTGCCGGCACAGGGCGCGCGACGTCATCAAGCAGCGCAGGCAGCGTGATGACGCACGCTGCGTGTGCCGAAAACTCCGGACAGCCGCGAGTCTGCGGCCACCCGGAGTCCACTGCGGAGCAGGGAGCGCTCGCTCTCTGCTCCGCGGTGCTGTCTCTTCACTTGTATGCGCTCCATGTGGAGTCGCATACAGGGGAAGAGATTGCCGACAGCGCCCGGACCACGGAAGTGCCCGGAGGCTGTCGGCTGTACTCGGCAATCAGCTATATGCACTCCCTGAGGAACCGTATATAGCTGATTTGTCCCTGCCAGCGCCCAGGCCATCGCAGCGCCCGAGCGCCGACAGTGACTCGAGTATAAACCAAGGTCGGATTTTTCAGCACAGTTTTTGTGCTGAGAAACTCGGCTTATACTCATGTATATACGGTTATATATATTATAATATATATATATATATATATATATATATATATATACTAATATATAATATTGTGGGGACTAGCGGTCACAGAGGTAGGCACAAACGGGATGGTTGCAACCAAAAATATAGGGTTTTATTTTTGAAGCACAACAAAACAGCACTACAAACAGGCAGTCGTAGGTCATAGGCTTATGTCAGCCGTGAAACATGCAGCACAAAACATAATAGATATTTCCAGCATCAAAAAGGCACACATGTTATACTCCACCGTGTGGCAGGTAAAGTCTCTGGAAAGCAGACCTCCTCGGTCTAGTTCAGTGGTCTGTAGCAGGCTCCTTCCTGCTCAGCACCGTCTGGAGAAATGACTCCTGATACCAATCAGTCCCAGGTTGACTCTCTCACCTGGTCTCTTCCTGCACAGGCTTTAAAGGCCTAGGGATACCGGTAAAGCCTGGACTGGAGGGGTGAACGGCCTCCCACCCACGCTACAGCCGTTCAGAAAAAGCAGCCCAATAAAGCTGCACAGCAGCTATGCTAAAAATACACAAACATGCGTAACCTATGGTTACCTATCTATACTGCTGACTTTTCCCCACCAAGGTCCGGTTCCTTGGTGGCCCCACTAGTGCAGTTCTCTTGCTGCCATTCTGCTGTTGTGGAAAGACCGGGCTGTCCTACTGGATCGGCCTCTCTGACATCCCTGGAACTTCCTTACCATTTGCAGCATAATACTAGGGACATACCTTCCATCCACTATCTTTCCTGCTGGTTGCTTACACATCCCCCCCTCTGCCCAAGGCCAGGGGACTGGGCACTTGAACTGACCAGACAGTGGAGCCTTGACAAGGCGTCAGCATTTATATGCTGTTTCCCAGCCCTGTGTTCTACCACAAATTTGAAATCTTGCAATGCCAGGAACCATCTTGTCACTCTGGCATTATTGCCTTTATTTCGGTACATCCACTGTAACGTGGCATGATCTGTCACCAACCTGAATTTTTTACCTGCCAGATAGTACTGCAAAGACTCCAAAGTCCACTTTATCGCCAGACACTCCCTTTCTACTATGGAATAGTTTATTTCACAGGACGTGAGCTTCCTACTCAAATATGTAATGGGGTGTTCCTCACCATTCACCTCCTGTGACATGACTGCACCCAACCCCACCTCTGAGGCGTCTGTCTGGATAACAAACTCCTTACTGAAGTCCAGGGCCACCAACACCGGCTGGCTACAGAGGGCTTTTTTCAGGGCCTGAAATGATTTCTCTGCCTCCTCAGACCATTTCACCATCACTGCCTTCCTCCCTTTTGTTAGGTCGGTCAGCGGGGCTGCAACTGAAGCGAAGTTCGGCACAAACCTGCGATAGTAGCCGACAATCCCCAGGAATGCTCTCACCTGCTTTTTTGTAAGGGGTTGTGGCCACCTCTGAATTGCCTCTATTTATTTATTTGGGGTCTTATTCTGCCCCTACCCACACTATACCCCAAGTATCGGGCTTCTTCAAGCCCAATGGCGCATTTTTCAGGGTTAGCCGTAAACCCTGCTTCCCTGAGTGAGTTGAGTACTGCCTGTACCTTGCTGAGATGGGACTCCCAGTCAGTACTGAAAATAACAATATCATCTAGATAGGCAGATGCGTACCTGGTATGGGGTTTTAGAATTTTATCCATTGCCCTCTGAAATGTAGCTGGGGCCCCCTGTAACTCAAAAGGCATCCTGGTGTAGTGAAATAGCCCCTCTGGAGTGGAGAAGGCAGTTTTCTCTTTGGCCTCTTCTGACAGGGGAATCTGCCAGTAACCTTCGTAAGGTCCAGTGTTGTTATGTACCTGGTTGACCCCAGTCTCTCAATCAGTTCATCCACCCGGGGCATCGGATAGGAATCCCACTTAGATACCTCATTGAGTCGGCGGAAATAGTTGCAGAAGCGCCAAGTCCCATTTGGCTTAGGCACCAACACAATGGGGCTAGACCACCCGCTTTTGGACTCTTCAATGACGCCCAGGGCCAACATGCGCCTTACTTCCTCAGAGACCGCCTGTCTCCGAGCTTCTGGGATTCGGTAGGGTTTGACATGAACTTTTACCCCAGGGTCTGTACATATCTCATGCTGTACCACATCTGTAGTGCCTGGAAGGTCAGTGAAGATGTCCCTGTTACGCTGTAACAACTCCCAGGTCTCCTGTCTTTGATGTTTGGACAGGGCTTCCCCTATGACAACCTTCCTAATATCTGACTGTGCTTCCACTTGGGCTGTTAGAGACACTACCAGGGCCTCTCTGTCCTGCCACGGCTTGATGAAATTTATGTGGTATAGTTGAAAAGGTTTTCTTTTCCCTGGCTGATGTATTTTAGAACTGACTCCGCCAACTCTCTCTACCACGTCAGAAGGTCCCTGCCCTTTAGCCAGGAAGTTACTCTCGACCGTGGGAACCAGGACCAATACGCGGTCCCCAGGGTTAAACTGCCTAACCCTAGTGGCCCTATTGTATACCCGGCTCTGTGACTCCTGTGCCCTCCGCAGGTGCTCCTTCACAATGGGCAGTACCCGGCCGATGCGATCCTGCATCTGGGCGACGTGTTCTACAACACTTTTGTAGGGGGTAGCCTCACTCTCCCATGTCTCTTTGGCGATGTCCAGCATACCCCTAGGGTGTCTCCCATACAACAATTCAAACGGGGAAAACCCCGTGGAAGATTGAGGAACCTCTCTGATGGAGAATAGAAGGTATGGCAGCAGACAATCCCAGTCCCTCCCATCCTTTTCTACCACCTTTCTCAGCATCCCCTTCAGGGTTTTATTAAATCTCTCGACTAATCCGTCAGTTTGAGGATGATATACCGAGGTCCTCAGTTGCTTAATGTGCAGTAGTCTACACAGGTCCTTCATTACCCTAGACATGAAGGGTGTCCCCTGGTCTGTTAGGATTTCCTTTGGCAAACCCGTTCTAGAGAAGACCTGCATCAACTCTCGGGCAATACACTTTGAGGACATATTTCTTAGGGGAATGGCCTCTGGATACCTGGTAGCGTAATCTAGTATGACTAGAATGTACTGGTGGCCCCGGGCCGACTTGACTAATGGCCCTACGAGATACATAGCGATTCGTTCGAATGGCACCTCGATAATGGGGAGGGGAACTAACGGGCTCCTGAAATGGGACATAGGAGCAGTTAGTTGGCATGTGGGGCAGGAGTTTACAGAAATGGCAATCTCTTGATGACACCCGGGCCAGTAAAACCGTTTAAATACCCGCTCTTGCGTTTTCTCCGCCCCCAAGTGCCCCCCTAGCATATGACTGTGAGCCATATCCAGTACCATCCCCCTATAAGGTACAGGCACCAACAGTTGTTCCACAATTTCCCCTCGTATCTCTACAACCCGATACAGCAAATCATTATTTACAGCAAAATGCGGAAATTTTTTCTCGGCGTCTGGCTCTTGCGGCACCTCATTTAGTACCGTTACCTGGTCCTATGCATTCTTTAGGGTGAGGTCTCGCAACTGAGCCGTGCCAAAGTTCTCACGTGACACCTCCAGGTCCGGTATATTTTGCTCAGAGGCGGACAACTCTTCCTCGCCTCCTGCCAATACAGCTAAGGGGAAGTTAGGAGTAACATCAGTGGTCACCCCTACCGCATCATATTGTACATCCTCCACTAGGGGAACTGGACTGAGGGGTTGGGGACTCACGGCCCTTACAGCGTCAACTTGGGGTTGAGACCAAAGTTCCCAGAACAGGGGAAAGTCCCTTCTCAGGATTAGGGGATGTAGTAAGTCGGTTATGATGCCCACATCATGGCTCAGAGTCCCGCAAACAGTCTCGATAGTCACTGTCGCCAGTGGGTAGTGCTTCGTGTCCCCATGAATGCAGACCCCCCCACCCGTTTTTCTGGGGTAACCAGGTCATGCGGAATGGCAGCTCGCAAGAGGGTAACTAGGCTGCCAGAGTCCAACAGGGCAACCACACTGACCCCATTCACCTGGACACGGCATTCCTGAGGGCCTGGGTCTGGCAGGGGCAAAGCACTACAGGCAGAGTGAGCAAACATGGAGCGGCGACGAGTGGCACCACACTCCATAGGCTCCTCCTGCTGGGGACAGTGCGCTGCAATCTGCCCCCATTGTTGGCACTTCCAACAGCGCACTTCTGCTCGGCCACCCAGGGGGTTTTTAAGGGGCGAAAGTACCTTCTCTGGGCCCACCAACCTCTCTCTTCTGGGTGGACCACCCCGACTCTGTCTCCGGTCACGGTTCCCCTGGTCACCGGCGGAGAAAGCTTTGATGCTTGGCCCCTGGGAGCAATCCCCGGAGGGCCCCCCAGAGTGTTGGGCTTTACTTTCGGGCCCCAGATAGGACTCTGCAGTGGTGTACCGCTCCACGAGGGCAATCAGCTGGTCCAGCGTCTTGGGGTCTCCCTGGGCAACCCAACGATGCAGCTCTCGTGGTAGTCCACTTGCGTAGCGGTCCATGACGATCCGGTCTATGATGGCGGACGGACTCAGCACCTCCGGTTGCAGCCACTTGCGCACAAGGTGTAGAAGATCAAACAGCTGGGAGCGGGGCGGCTTATGCTTTTCAAACCACCAATCATGGACTCTGCGAGCCCGCACCGCTAGGGTGACTCCCAGCCTGGCCATAATCTCTGCCTTGAGGAGGTCATAGTCCTTGGCTTGCTCGGTAGTGAGGTCAAAGTAGGCCTTCTGCGGCTCCCCGATCAAATATGGCGCCAGAACTTCCGTCCAGACGGCACCCGGGAGTTTCTCTCTTTCCGCCAGCCTCTCAAACACCGCCAGATACGCCTCCACGTCATCATCAGGGGTCATCTTCTGCAAGGCGCGCTGTACTGCCTTTTTACTGTGCACAGCCCCCGAAACATCCTCTGGGTAGAAACATTGTCTCTGAGCGCTAAAATCTGTTCCAGCAACAGACGGTTAGTTTCTTACTGGTTGGCATTGGCATTGGCCAGGTGCTTGCATAGTTCCTCCATTGGTGTGGACTGGTTAGGCAGGAATGCAGCAGCCTTCACCCAGGACATACAGTTCACAAAACGTATATAAAGTCCAAAAACGTCTGCTGCTGTTACCCTTAGCAACCAGTGCCCATGGCAACCTCCACCATATGTGGGGACTAGCGGTCACAGAGGTAGGCACAAACGGGATGGTTGCAACCAAAAATATAGGGTTTTATTTTTTAAGCAAACAAAACAGCAAAACAAACAGGCAGTCTTATGTCATAGGCTTACGTCAGCCGTTAAACATGCAGCACAAAACATAATAGATATTTCCAGCATCAAAAAGGCACACATGTTATACTCCACCGTGTGGCAGGTAAAGTCTCTGGAAAGCAGACCTCCTCGGTCTAGTTCAGTGGTCGGTAGCAGGCTCCTTCCTGCTCAGCACCGTCTGGAGAAATGACTCCTGATACCAATCAGTCCCAGGTTGACTCTCTCACCTGGTCTCTTCCTGCACAGGCTGTAAGGCCTAGTGGATACGGTAAAGCCTGGACCAGAGGGGTGAACGGCCTCCCACCCACGCTACAGCCGTTCAGAAAAAGCAGCCCAATAAAGCTGCACAGCAGCTACGCTAAAATACACACACCTACGTAACCTATGGTTACCTATCTATACTGCTGACTTTTTCCCACCAAGGTCCGGTTCCTTGGTGGCCCCTCTAGTGCAGTTCTCTTGCTGCCATTCTGCTGTTGTGGAAAGACCGGGCTGTCCCACTGGACCGGCCTCCCTGGAACTTCCTTACCATTTGCAGCATAATACTAGGGACATACCTTTCATCCACTATCTTTCCTGCTGGTTGCTTACTATATATATATATATATATATATATTAAACTAAAGAGGATCCTAGGATGATTTCATGGATGGATGCCCTAGCAACTGCCTGTGTCTTTTTCTACTGCCACTTTAAAGGATTAAAGAGAAAAAAATATTAAAGAAATATTAAGGGGGTAATAGCAATACATTGATTAACCTTATACATGTAGCCGAAGAAAAATAAAGATTGTTACCAAATACATTGCTGCTCTGATTTTGCTTCATTTTAGAGTTGGGGCAGTTCTTATCTCCTGCTTTTTTACACATTTTCTTTAGTTACTGACCACCTCTCTCGGCTTTAGCAGTGGCTGGGATGGTGACATCACTCCCTGCTGTGTCTTATTAGAAGGACAAAGCTGCTTTTCACTCTCTGATCTTATCTTTCTACTGAGGAAAACTTTAACCTTCAGAGTCAGTCCACCCTGGATGGTGTATTGGTCAGTTTTTCAGACAGTTTGCGGATTCAGAAACTGTCTGAAAACCGACAAGCAACCATTCCCATAGACTTGAATAGAAAATTCGTTCAGCAATCCACACTGAACTGATTTTCCAGCAGGACAGTTTTTTACACTGCCGGTGTTCCGGAAACTTACAACATGCTCAATCTTCCGCTTGGTTTTCAGCCAGATGATGTGCAATTCAATGGTTATAGGGGACGGGCGAACTCTTAAATTGCAGACAGACAGTCTCCCAAAACCATGCAAAAGATGACAAGATTCTAAAACTGAATCCAACTGGTATTTTGTATATGCCGTGTGGACACACACTTATTGTTACTGATCAGAGAGAAGCCTTGTGCCATCCTGCCAGGTCTTTAGAGCACGTGAAAGTATGGATACATATATATATATACCAAAAAACAGAGTCACTCAGCAGCTAAAAGCTTCTTCTCATTATAAAAACAGCTCTGCTAACTCTCAGTTATAACCAGACATCCAACTTGGCCTGTGTCATTGTTTTCAAAACCTCTTCATCAGTAATGTCCCTGTAACAGGTGCAGCTAGGAACTGGGATAGACCCACTCACAGCCTGCACAGGCAGTGGGAGCACAAGTGGCTGTGAAGGACAGGCTTTGTGAAACAACTAGATGGAAAAATCCCTATAAACATTGCAATAAATACACTATATTGGATCCTAATTGAAGAAAATTACAGATCATAGACATATCTAGTTCCTTCATAACTGTAACATCATGTACTATATACTATTAACACCATGTAAGTTGATTATACAAGGCATAAAAAAAACTAAGGCTCCTTTTTTCTCTTTATTCTCCCTATTTGTGTATTCTAAGAGGATGGTCTCATGCAGCCATGCTGATGTAAAACTAAAATAATATTTCTATATGCACCCGTCCTATCGATAATCCATTAGTAAAGCCAAATAAACCAATACACTTCTTGGATGTACGGATGTGTGAAAGGCTAAGTTTACATCTGCTTTCTAATTTATAATTAAAAATACTTTGACTCCTGATGACCAAAACAGTGCAGGTCCTGAAGGGGTTAACTCGTTACTTAAGTAAAAGTGCAGGATTTTATCTGTGGTCTTGGAGGGGGTGCAGCACCTCCCCTGGTTTCTATTAAACTTCAGAAGCAAGTTCCTCTTGATTGCTGGATGTCTTCCAGAGTGGAATGAGGACTCCAAGTTGCAGAGCCTATCTTGTAGTAACAGCAGCTATCTGCAGAGAAAGGAAACAGATGAGAACAAGCGAGAGGAGTCATTCGGGGCTCCAGATAGTTACTTCCAATCATCAATCATTTCATAACATAATCATCTAAAGCGCGGAGCATTATCTGTCAGGAAACAGGATTTCCATCTGTTCCTCAAACTTTCCAGGCATAAACTTTATTTTGATGTCAGATAAATGTATTACTCCAGTGCATCCTTGGCCATTGGCCTAAAGTACAGAAAATATTGCTGATATCCACATTATCCAATCCATGTACTGGCCGCTTTATTGCATTGTCATTACTGTGCTGGAAATATGTTCTATCAGGAAGGGTCCGAGTAGATTAGCCTGCTACGCATCCTTCCTGAGGACATCGCTGATACACTGGGCATAATAACATCTCCACTTCTTGTACAGTTAGTGGACACTGTGCCATCTATCGTCAGATAGCATATCAGGTGTGAGTTGAGCTTAGTGGCATCAGCAGTTAAGAGGATAAAATTTTACGTATCAATGACTATATAACCAATATTAATCCACAGTAAAACTCACCGTAAGGCTATATCCAGGGCTGTGGAGTCGGTGCCTATTTTGCAGGAGTCGGAGTCGTCATAAAATGGACCGACTCTGACTTCCAAAATATATAATAGTTGGTCCAGTTAGTTCGATGCAAAGAGCAAGAGGCATTGGGTCCGGCCAGTGCTACTGCTCCCATATCTTCAGCCTCATCACATGAGGAGTGTAACTGATGACATGGAGCAGGCAAAGCGCTGCCCCAGGGGAAAAGATTCTGCTCCCAGGGCAAACAGATTTCAGCTAAATTTTTCACCTGTTGAAAGAGAAGAGGTAGAAGAGTTCAACCATTCATCAAAACTGACTGTGGCTGAGGCAATTCCTTTATACCCTGACATTGTTAGAGATGTTGCCCCTGTGGTCACCGCTTTGCCCCCAAGTTAGTGTAGAGAGGCCGTTCTTTAGCCTGGAAATAATGAGATCAGATGTGAGGTCATGTATGCAGGATCTGATGGAGGCAATACTATTTCTCAGAACAAATTCAGAGACTTCACAAATGTTCCTGCAGTGTTTTGCATATTTACAATTTTTTGTGTCCTAAAGTCATGTCCAATAAATATATTTTACACTGACAAGCAAAATAGTAACAATGATTTGAACTTGTGACTTTCAGACTCCATACCTCACCCTCCACTACAGCTTTGTACATGACGCTACTGTAATTTTATATACAGTCATCTTACATCTTTTACATAAATTTGACTTGCAAGTATTTAGCATCTGCTTAGTTACAGTTTTGCTCCTAAAAATCAAAGTGTTAATTTGTATTATTTTGTTGGTATTTGGGAAATCCACCTTTGGTTTTCCATACTGCCTGAATCCTTCTGGGCTCCGGATCAGATTCAAGCTAATCTTGACCAAAATCTGATCCCAGGTCTCTTCTACACATTCCCAATGTTGGAGCAGACTGGACTTGGATACAAATACAGATTTTTCTTCAGCTCTTCCCACAAGTGTTCAAAAGATCAAAACATTGTTACCCTTTTGCTTGTCAGTGTCTGTTCTACCTAAACAGCTTGATTATTGTATCATAAGGTGATAAACAGCCTGATGGGACCATTTTACTACAGTAAAGTTATCACTTAAACATGCGCCATGTATGAGGGAGTCGGAGTCGGGAGTCGGAAGTTTGGGAAATTGAGGAGTCGGAGCCAGGGCTTTGGCTTGCCGGCTCCACAGCCCTGGCTATATCTACACAGCATATGTTAAAATGGCGTCCAAAATCCGACAGCATTTTAACATCGCCGTACCGCGGTATTTGGCACAGGTTTGCGTAAAAAAACGTTTTCGGATTTCCCGCTGGCCCAATACATTGACTGTACAGGAATCTGACGGAAGATAGAATATGTTCTATCTTCTGGCGGAGGATCGGGGGTTTAGAAATCCCACAGTAGAAAATCTGTGCTGTGCAGATTACAGCTCGGATTTTCTATTGTGGTCTATGGGCACTGGTTACAGTCGTATTTTTGTGGATTCTAAATACTGAATCCGCTTAAAAATCCGGCTTCAATCCTGTGCTGTGTAGACATGGCCTATGGTCCGTGAAGTTGGTGTTAAATTGTTCAGTTTGGCAAGGAAGACTGATCTATATGAAGTACATGGATATATACATTTCCGAGATGTCCTTAAAGGGAAGGTGTCATCAAAAATGACTTATTGTTTAACTCACGTTTTTTATGTTAAACACATTTTTTAAGAATTTTTGGTTATATTTTTGTTTAATTTTCCATATCACTTTAATTATTCTTAAGTCCTGCAGTTTTCACTTTGGCCACTAAGCCTAATAATAGCCTAACACTTCCTGTTCTGTACAGAAAGATTCTCAGTTGTCTGCTCATTATCAGCACAAATAGGGTCAAACTGAAAGGAGATACCAGTGTGTTTATATAACACAGAATCCACCAGTCACAAGAGGAGATAGTCACAGTTCACCCTTTCACCCCCCTGCACAGTGACTTCTTCACAGATCACAGAACATGACTAGAAAACTCTCCTATAGAAATCAATGAGACTGAGTCAGTCTTAAAGGGGTTGTATCGTTTGAACTGTTCATGCTGTTCATATAATTCTCTGAGATTGAATTAGAAATCCAGGGGCGAGTCTCTCATCTCAGCAGGCGTGTCTCCCCTCCCAGGAGGCCTGTCTCCCCTCACTGAAGATCTGTGACATCATCATTCTGACTGTGCATTGGAAGCAGAAGGATGTCTGCAGAGGACAGCTATACAGCCTCCTGCATGCTGCTCCTGCAGAGCTTCAGGCTGACTTCACAAGCTCCTTGCTCTGCTATAAGCAGTTATACAGTCAGCCTGAACTGATGAAACATGTGAGGAATGTACACTGCCCGCCCTCCCCCCTCTTTTACCAGACAGTCTGTCTTACTGTGTTGTATGGAGCAATGCAAACTGCCCTCCTACCCTTCTCTCCCTCTGTTAACAGGTAGCAGCGTGTATAAGACTCTGTTATATGAGGGGATCTGTAATTTAAACAGGCAGTAATTGCCCAGATCATTCACCCTAGAGCTGGGAGATGAGTATAGAGACAGCAGCCCTTGGTTTCACTATCGATTTTATCGATTTACTCAGAGGGGAGTAAACACAGTGTGCAGGCAGCCAATCACATTGCAGGGGGTGTTTCCTGTCTTGAGGCGTATCCCAACATGTTGAATGAAATGTCAGCCAGCCAATCACCAAGCAGGGGGTGTGTCTGGGATGGGATCTGGCCAGGGGGCATGTCCCGACCAGCAGCAGAAATAGAACACAGATGCATAGAAAAGCTCATATCTGCTAAACTAAGTGACTGAGGTAATGCAAACCAATTACAAAAGTGCTTATTTTTACTGTCCCCATAATCTGAGACATGATCTTTGTAGCGATAAAACCCCTTTAAGTCTCCTATGTGCATGAAGCTACTGTAAAGCATCTCTCTGACTGGTGTTAATTCAGTGCAAACAAGGCCTAGTGGCCAAAGTGAAAACTGCAAGACTTAAGAATTATTAAAAAATATTGAAAGCGATAAGAAAAGTAAAAAAAAAAACAACCAAAAATTCCTAAAAAATGTGCTTAACATAAAAATGTGACATAAACAATGACTCATTTTTTGATGACACATTTCCTTTATGTATTCTTCTCAGATATTGTGGTCTCCTACATGGATAACAGCTGCTAGGTGATAACTACTAATGGCAACCATTACAGTGCCCATACGATTTGTCACCCAGTTTCCCAGAGTGAATAAATCTGAATGTAACAGTGAATAATTATACGTTTTTTAAGGTGTATGTAAAGCATTGTGACAACCCTTGTGGGCACTGTAATGACTTATCATTAATAGCTGTCAGCTAGCATCTGTTATTTGTGGAGGATAATCCACTACAATGACTAATAAAAGACGGCATGCAAGAACAAATCAGAGATGTCGGTCTCCAGGCACCTCTTTTATTTTAGGAATGCAACCATCTTCTAGTTTGTGTCATGTTTTAATTTAATGAAGCACAGACACAATTTGTGGTAATGACAGTTCTAACATGAAGGGTATTTTCACACTGAGAAATCTGCACTAAGCCTGCATTACAATTTGCATAGAAAGTCCACACCATACTCATTCTGAACATTAATTTCAGAATTTGTAATGACAGTGTTCATAGCAGAATAGTGCCTACTGTGTCATTTGAAGCATACCTCCAATTATAAAACAACTTAACATACATAAGCAGCACAAGCAACAATAAGAAACTTTGTGATATGTATTGTTAGAGAATAATCCTGCATCCTTATCTGTTTACTATATCATAAAGCATTAAAGGGGTTTTGCCACAATCTCATTTCATACCTCCTGTATCCAGCTCTTCAGCTCTGTGTGCTCAGAAGGGGGCGTGTGATTTGTTAGAATTGCATATCATGTGACCCAGCAGGATGACATCACCAGGCCTTCCCTCCTTCTAGTCAAATAAAGGTCTGTTTATGTAAAGCATTGTGAGTAGCTGAGAAGTAAAGTTCTTGCCTCCAGGTACAAGGGTCCTAGGATCAAATCCCTGCAGGAACCAAACCTGTGTTTTTTTTCTCTTTATCAATGCACAGACCTCATTGAGGTTTCTTTTTTATTTATTTGCACTATTTGACTAATTACTAAGGACAACAGAGGACGGGAGTAGAGTGACAACACCTGGGGTTTGAACACTCAGTAGCTGCCTGAGAGGAGAGGTGATGTCTGAGCATGTCTGACCAGGACTGAGAGCTCTCAGTCCTGGTCGTATCCCCTGGAGACGAGCTGTAAACAATGGATCACTAAAGGTAGCCTAAGACAAAAACGGTGCAAAATTTTTAATAATGATGAATGGTGAAAATGTTTATTATTTCACTTGTGAGCTTCTCACGTCAATTTTACTTCGTGGCAAAACCCCTTTAAGGGTGCTTTCACACAGCGCAGTTTTGGTGCATTAAACGCCTCCATAGCTCCTTTACCACAACTTTCAGTACTAAACGTTGAAGGGAACAGTTGATTAATACAAACCTCTGAACATAGACACTAAGAAACGCGGAGGATACTTTCACACAGCGCAGTTTTGGTGCATTTTTAACTAGGCTCCAGTTGTATGCCTTTATTACCAGCAAGCTTTTTTCACTTACCTCAACTGTTTTGAAAGTGAGTAATCAATTAGTGTGTTTATAATCACAAGACTTCAAACACAGTAATTGATTACTTACTTTTCTGAACAATTTAGACAACTAAAAGAAGCTTGCTGGCAATAAAGGCAGTTTAATTGGAGCGCAGTTAAAACTGCATCAAAACTGCACTGTGTGAAAGCACCCTGAGAAAGGCAGTTTAATTGGAGCTCAGTTAAAACTGCACTGTGTGGATAGAAGATCACTGAGCGATCAGATCACAGCTGTTCATAGTGTCTGTGGAGAGACACAGAGACACAGATAGTGTTGGCCGCATAATGACTGATTCATCTTAAATCAGTTCAGCAGCTATGCTGTTTAATGTCTTCAATGCTGCTGTATGTTTGTTTGAAACTCCTGCTTATGCTTTCTCCCCTTCCCATTGCAGATCTATGGGCATCTAAAACCTGAGCTCTTGGTTAAAGGGGTTGTCTCAAAGATTAGCTTTCAACCTGTAGGGAATAGTATATGAAGATGTTTTCCTAATACATTGCTTTGTTTATTTTTCTTTGTTGAGGAGATAAAAGTGATTTTATCAGCTCTAAGGCTATGTCTACACTGCACGGTATTTTCATTGAATTCTACATACTGAATCCGGCAAAAATTTGACAATACACCGTGCTGTGTAGATCGCAATGAAAAATCCATACTGTAGTCTACACAGCACGGATTTTCTCTGGTCAGTTTTAAAATCCACCAGAGTCTGGCAGATTTTAAAACATGCTCTATATTCCGCCAGATTGCCATCAGATTCCCATACATTCAATGTATGGGGCCAACGGCAAATCTAAAGACCAACCGCGATCAAAAACAGAGGTCCAGCCGCGGTCCAGCAATGTTAAAATACCGTCGGATTTTGGACATAGCCTAAGTACACTCAACTTTCTCTAGGTTACCGACCTGCTCTCTCCTGCTGTTTTGTCTTAGAATGATGTAATCACACAGGTCGGCACACAGAACTGTAGGCAGCTTGAGAGCTGGAGTGTTATCTGATCCAACAAACAAAGGAGACTGTAGTAGTTCTGTTTACTTTTAGCTCTGAAGCTTTGCTGGACTTTAGATAAACATCTCCTGCTCTTATGTCAGAGTAATTAGCAGAACTTTGAATTCAGTGCTGATATGCTAATCACTGCCACAGAACCAGACACCGCCTGACCAGGAAGAGACAGGATGCATGACTGAAAGCTGTTTTGGGCTCTGTGAAACAGTGTGGTGATACAACCCCTTTAGGACAGATTAAATTAAAGTGGTTGTCTCACTACATTGATTCATCTTACCTCAGTCCGGTTTTCTGGGGTTCATTGTGAATTCAGGGGCATGTTTACTGGCTTCTACTAGGCTGCAGTAGAAGCCAGGTCTGTAGCTATAGCAACCAGGAGTGGCAGCCTATCAGGAAAGATCGAACAGGTCTGTAGCTATAGCGACCTGAGGAGCTGATGCAGCCCATACAACAGGGGATATCTAGGAGTAAGTAAGACACTGTTAATGGACACATATTACAAAGGGACTTGTTTTGGCAAAGTCTTAAACATAAAAAGCAATCCTTGTAGTGAGACAACCCCTTTAATGATTTATGACTGAGTGACCAGATAAGAGTGCAGAGGCAGGGCAGAGGAGAAAGAGAAGCCAGTAGGTGAACAGGGAAGCATTTTTCTCTAATTAAATATATCACAAAGTTTCTTAGTTTTTGCTTGGAATGTTAATTTATGTAAAGTTGCTTTATAATTGGAGGTATGTTTGAAACTGTAAGGCCTCGTTCACACGGCTTATTTCGCCGCGGATTTGCTGACGGATTGCCTATCGTCAATCTTTCGGCAAATCAGTCAGAAATAAGTAACAGCCCATTTTCTATTCAAATCAATAGAAAATACGGCTCGTCGTTCACATGACGCGTATTTCCGTGCCGGATTGCCGCCGCGGATTGACGACGGCAATCCGGCCGGAAAAACAATGTGCATGTGCATTGTAGGTGGATTCACCACCTACAATGAATGGAGATGGGGAATCCGTCGGGAAATCAGTTACAAATACTTCCCACACTTAGGGGGGCCTTATTTGCAACTAAATTTTAAAAACTGTTTTTCAGAACGTTTTTTTAGTTTGGCAATCCAAGTAAATAGGGTTTTTAAATAAGCCGTGTGAACATAGCCAAATTTTTTTTGTGTTTTTTCATTTGTGGAATCCACAGGTTAAATCTGCTACAAAATAGCCCAGTTTTTTAACTTCCCCCTAAACCCTTTGGGGCTAAAGCTGTATTACAAAATCCATGGGGCCCATTAAACTTTAGTTTCTTTTTTTTAAAATTTGGACGCTGAGAATCCATATGAAACGAAACTGTAGCCTACAGCTATGTCTCTGGTGGAGAATCACTGAGGCAGTACATGGTAGCACGAAGTATGATATTGCTGTGTAATATAAGCCTGTAAGTATTATGTGGGCCTTTCTAACCTTTAACCTGCATCATACAACAGAATAAATCTATCAAGTGAATTAGTATAAAAAAAATAGAATAATTTATGGTAAATCTTCTCTTTTTTCTCTCCTCCCCATGGGAGTTTTTCTGGGGGAGCATTTTGGGGCTGAAAGACTGGGAAACTGAATATTTAATTTTAAAAATGCACAAAGCCAATCCCGCCGGGACGTGTGGAGTGCCATTCTCCTCTTTCCCCTAAAGATCCCGCTGTATGTTCCCCCTTTTGGCTGGCCCTATTCCCTTTAGTGTAGGGCATTTTGCCATGATCTCCCATCTCTGGCTACATAATCTTAGCATTTCCTTCTCCATACCTTTTCATGGACATTCTAGAGTCTTTACAGACATTTTTGTGAACAATGTAAGGCTTATCTGAGCAACAGTTTTACTTTTTGCTCAAGTGAAACCTATAATTATTTGATATTTCATGTCCTAGTCTACATCACGGTTGGGCCATTTTAATCACACGGGAATGTATATAAAAACAACAAAATGGTTAATACAAATTCATCAATATAAGAAAACGTTTTTTGCTATAGATATTAATACTTAAGTCTTTTTCTTTTACAGATACCAAAGGAATTTAAGTAACCCCCATGAAAGAACACAAGAAAGTACGAAAAAGAATGAAAACAAAGAAGAAGGGAATTTTGGGGGAAACCGAGGGGGGAGGGCGGACTTTAAACTAAAGGGACAAGGGTTTCAAAATTTATTCCCGACCCCAGATCCCCCAAAATGTTTTAATTCTGACAGTTAAAGGGGTTTTTCATTACTCTTTTTCACAGGACTTGACTGCTCTATCTGTTTAATTTTTCAAATCGGGGCGATCTCTTCCAGTAGGGTTTTCCTCCTCCCCGGGGAGGGGTCCCCCCAAAACTGAAAAAGTTGTGACATCTCATTCTGTGGAACAGTGGAAGGGAAAGGATGTCTGGAATAAAGTTTGAAAACCTTTTTCAGATTCTTTGTCTCAAAACTTCAGCTCCAGGTGCACAGGCCCCTTTGTAACCAGAACACCCTCATTGCTGTAAGAGCCAACAAACAGCCGAACGATGAACAAATGGAGAAATGCACGCTGTCCCCTCCCTCCTCCTTTTATCAGAAAGGGGGCAGGCAGGAGTATAAGCCTGTGTTATACAGGTGATGGGAACAGACTGTATAAGGCTGTTATATGGGTGAAGAGCAATGTATAAATCTGTGTTATATGAGGGGAGAGTGAATCTAACTGCTAGACACTTAATGATTGCCCAGATCCTTTACATAGAGCTGAGATAGGAGCATAGAGAAGCTGAGGCACTTAGTTTCACTTTCAATTTCAACAGCTCACCGGGGAGTAAGCAAGGAGTGCAGACAGCCAATCACAGCACAGGGGGCGTTTTCCCATCCGGGGACGTGTCTGAACAGGCTGAATGAAATGTCACTCAGTCAATCACAGAAAAGGGGGCGTGTCCTGTCCAGCTGCCGCAGAAATAGCTATAGATGCACAGATTAGCTCAGATCTACTATACTACGTGACTTAGGTAATACAAACCAATTACAAAAGTTCTTATTTTTACTGTCCCCATCATTTAAGGTATGATCTTTGTAGCGAGAAAACCCCTTTAAGTCATATACTCCAGGCATCTAATCTTATTAATCCTTTTGTATAAATCAGTGATTCCAGGTGGGCGAGCTTGCCACCACGCCCCAGCTACAGGCACCTAGCTTAAAATTAGCTTTAGGCTATGTCTACACAGCACAGTATTCTCATGAGATTTTCGGCAGATTCAGCGTTTAGCATCTGCCGAAAATCCGATGGTACAGTGCTGTGTATACCGCAATGAAAAATCTGTGCTGTAGTCTACACAGAATGGATTGTTTCCGTTCAGTATCAAAATCCGCCAGATTCTGGCAGGTTTGAAAACATGCAGTATATTTTGCTGGATTGTGAATTCGAAAACCAACCACAGTTTTTAGTGCAAATCCACAGTCCAGCCAGGTTAAAATGCCGTCAGATTTTGGACTGCATTTTAACATTGCTGTGTAGACACAGCCTTAGACAATTACAAAATTTTCCTCAAAATTCTAGCAAATACTAAATTACAGAGTGGGAAATGTAGATCTAGGCAGCAGAAAGAAAACGGACTTTGTGTTTTACTACCTTACGAATATTAATGTTCATTTGTATCACCGATAGGAAGACGTCATCAACACTCAATGTGGCTATGATGTCAGACAGAAGTCAGTAAGTATAAGTCATTACTTGTCTGCAAATATTGTAGTATATTACCAGAAAAGGTTTGATATTGCATTATAACATAGTATCAGACACCGTAAAATACACGGTAAATAAGTAATAGAAAATTCCCTCAAGATTATAAATTGGCCGTTGGACATTAGATCAGGATTCAAACGGTGATAATTATGTTTCGTTTACCTGCAGAAAATTCTGAGATCTTTTTGATTTTTTTTCAGCACATATTGTTAAAAAAGTGACGACAGTAAGTTCCGCCATGTTAGTTTCTTCCTTTACAACCTGATGGTGATGCCGTCATTGTCAGCACACTTAGTTAATAACATTGTGATAGTTTTGTCATACATATCTGAGAAGTCAGTTTCAGAATAAATGTGGCTGCCCATGTGGCTGCATGTCCTGTTGTCAAAAATGGCTTCCATTCCAAAACAAGAGTAATTTGTCTACTTTGTCAGTAATAGGGAACACACAAAGTCCCACTCCTGGTGCTGGATGATTATTACAGCTGCCACCTGTTACTAATAGCAGAGATCGGAGCTGACACCGATTCCTGTTGCTTAAAGGAGTTGTCTCACTACAGGCTTTCAGCCTACTTCAATGTGTCTGGTAGCATAGGATTTTTGAATTCAGGAGCGTGCTTCTTGTCTGCCTCTTCTCCTCCCCTCAGCACAGACAGCTCTCTTCCTCCAACTGCAGTAACTTCTATACAGCAGGGCGAGGGGGTTTGCTGCCAGGGTTAACCCTGTGTGTGCCTGCCTAGATCTGCTGCTCATTGCTTTTATCAGCTACACTGTGCTGTGGCTGAGCTCTTGCTGCTCCTCTCCACAGAGTCAGGGTACAGCAGGAAGAGGGCTGATCTATGAGTTTGGAGCCAGAGGTCTGTGAAGCTGTGTATGCTAATAGCAAAGCACGGGGGGATGTAAAGGTTCCTTTACCACCTGCTTAGCATACAAATCTCCACGGACATCTCAAGCAACAACAAACAAACCCTGTCAGAACAGACACAGGGCAGCTGTGAAGTGTGTTACTATAATTACGATGTGTCACTAATACAGCAGAGCAGGGAGGGATATGAACCGTTCACATGCCCCCTGATCTCTTCTATTAGTATAGTCAAAGCTCCACAGACACATCATGATTATAGTAACACACTTCACTACTGTCACATCCTACTGACCACAGATCAGCCTCACCTCTGCTCTCCTCAATCTGTGTAGAGAGCAGGAGGGAGCAGGCACACACAGGGTTAATCCACACAGACACAGAAGCCAGAGCCCTCCCCCTCCCTTCCCTACAGAAGCATACTGTGCGGGAGGGACACTGTGTGCCAACCTGTCTTGAGAAGCTGATGAGTCACCAGTAGTGTTGAGCGATTATTATCGACAAAGTTGAAATCGGCAAGGTTTTTATGGTGATCGAAATTTTTAGATCATGCGATAATTAAGGCTAAAATCTGTGCATCATCTATTAAGATCGCGCCATTTTCGGCGCTTCCTGTAATTTTGGCGGCCAGCAAATCAGATTACAGAATAGAGAAGGGTGAGATGTGTGTGCGACGTCATGACTGGGATGTGTATGGTTGCGATTGGCTGGAAAAATCACATGACCTCGTTTTACATAGAACAGCGTTTCCTGTTCAGCCTCAGTGTCTCTCAGCGTCTCATAGGAGTAGGACGTGCGCTCTGCCTGTGGCCAAACAGCTCAGCGAAATTATTCTATTTCTGCACAGAGAAACTTCTACTATTAGCTGTGATCCTTACAATGTAGTTAGACTAGAGATTGGAAGATTTTATGTAGTTAGGTAGAGAATTTTAAAGGAGCATCTACCGCTGTAAAGTCACGGGCGGAGCGGGGGGGGGGGGGCCCCGCGGGCGTACCCAGACAAGCTCTATAAAGAACACTGGATAACGTTCACCAAGACTTAGTGTAGACATTGCACTGCAATATCTTTATTATTAACAGTTTGCTATTGAAATATTTCCTGGATATTGGGCAGCCTGAACTTATATTAGGATACACATCATTTCTAGTAATTGCAGGTCTCTGTGTTAGGTGCAAAACTCCACTTTTATTATCAGTATACATTTCAGATAGGTGTTCATTTTCAATTTTACCCATTCCACCTTTGTTCATATATCCACCTTGCACTTAAATCTGAAAACAGCAATTTTATAGTCACCACAGGTGAATTGAAAGGTGCAAAAAATACCGTGTATTATACGAAATCATAACAGATACGTGTTTTTTTACTTTGGCGCACTACAGCTTTGTTCATTGACGCAGCTTGCACGTAAATCTGAAAACAGCAATTTTATAGTCCCCACAGGTGAATTGAAAGGTGCAAAAAATATGTGTATAGTATGAAAACATAACGGATACGGTTTTTTGCTTTTTCCCCACCCAGATTTGTTGATAGAGACACCTTGCATTTAAAATTTTGAATCCAGAAATTTTTTTTTTTATTGTGGATTTGAGAATGCTTGTTTTGCCGTTTTTAAAAGAGATTTTCCCAAAATTTTTTTCCCATCCTTCTAAATTTTTTTATATTTGAACGGGCGAAATGCAGGGGTAACGAGAAAGGGGGGGGGGTTACATGGATTAGAGGTACGAGAGAAGGTGCCCCTTTCCCATGCTGGCGACAACACGCATCCCAGGGATCGTCATTTGCAGGACGTAGGCCTGTATCCGGGTCGGGCCCGTGAATCTCAGTAACAAAACGTGTCCCCAAAATCTGCCCTTTATGGTTAATGAAACCCTGATCCAGCTCTTACCCCCTCGTCCCCCCCAGTACGGCCAAATTGTCGTACCGCATCATCGCATCGTCCAACAGAAGCACCAAAAGTCAACCCCTGTACCCACCATGTGGATAATCCATTGTCTGAAGACCTCTTTGATACAAAATGCGGTTGGGTCAAAGCATGTTTTAAAAGATCAAAAGGATGATTTTTGTCTGCTTGACGCCCATTACTGATGCCCTCGGGGGAGAAGGGGCCCGGGCAATCGGGAAAAAAACCCGGGGGGTCGGGAACGCCTCGCAGGGCCCCTTGCTTGTAGCGCAGCTTTTGGATGCAGAAAGTCAGGAGACCAAACACCGTGTTGTATATGACGCATTGCAATCCATCTGGGCTTTTCCACAGAATTTTTCTTGCGGCGCTTCTCAGTGGACGGGGGGAAGACGATGGGGTACTGTCAATACGGGTCCCACCACAAAAAGGGAGGGGCGGTGCAGAAGTCCCGAATTTCCCCCAGCCAGGGCAGTGCAAACCCGCTCCTGCTTATCGGTCAAAAAGGTCCCGGGGCCCCTTTAAGCCTGGGCCTTCTTTTGAGTTCCCCTTCCCCCGTTCGCACCCTTGCTTCGTCCGCTGGCCGCCCGGGCCTTCCGTCAACCGTTCATTTTGACGGGGGAACAGCTGGAAAACCACCCCCCCCCATCTCCACGATTGTGGAGGGGGGGGCCCCAATGCCCTTTCGCATACGAATAACATGGCCTGACAAGGCAGCGGTGCGGACCTCGGGGTGTTGAACCAACCGAGAGTGGAGGCAGGTTGAAAGAGCTCTGCACCATCCTTGCCAGTTTTGAAGAAGCCCCCAAAAAATGGTAGTGCGGACAATGCCCTTGTCAGCATGGAAATTGTGGTGATCTTAGTTCTGGATACGTCGTTGGACACTCTGAAAAAACAGGTCCCGCAGCGACGGGGAGGAGCCGGTACACAGATGTGGACACGGAGCCTTTCTCTCCGTCAAATCCACAAGGGCCCCGACAGTTTCACAATTTCATCGGTCTTCATTAGGCAGTGGTTCGGGTCCAGAGCTAGTGCAAAGTGGCGCATCAGCTTTCAGGGTGCATCATTCAGGCAAGTAGGGCTTGTTGAAGCTGTGCCGGAGGCAGCGGAGGAGGAGGAAGAGGAGGTATTCCTAGACACCGATGTTACCGACGTCCCTGCCTTGGAAAGAGGTTGGCGCGAATTTGAGACGGAGGAGGAAGTTTGAGGAAGATCAGTTTGCTAGTGCCCTCGACCCAGAGGCTGGGAAATCAAGGCTCCATCTCTCACATGGAGTGCTTGGGTGCTCCCTTTCTCCAACATGATCCTGCAAATTAAGGCCATCAAAAGAACAACAGTTACTGGGTGGCCACCCTCCTGGATCCCCGGTACAAAACAAAACTCAGCACTTTCTTCCACCCACCCAAATAGAGAGTAAAAAGCAGGAAATGGAGGGCCTTGTGATTGATCAACTGGAGACATCTGTTGCGTCTGCTTCACGTTCTTCAAATGTCACGGTGGAACAACGCCAGCGACGTGGGCAGCAGTAAAGTGCCAAGTAGCCGTAGCGGCGCGCAGGCAAGGTGGCGAAAACCTAATGGGTGACCTCTGGCAATCTTTATTTACCACCTCACCAACGCATGCAATGGGAGGCACACATACAACACCAGAGACCAGCTTAAGATCATGGTGCACGACTATCTGCGTCTCAACACCGATGTTTTGGATGTGTTCCGGACCCAAAAAATTCGGGGTATCCAAAATGGACGAATGGCCCGAGCTGGCTCGCCACCCCATAGAGGTGTTGCCCTGCCCAGCGCCCGTCATATCGAGCACCTTCAAAAACCCCGGGACGAGTATTCAAAAAGACCCGGGTTTTCCACATTTTAAAGGGGATTTTTTGACTTTCTAAAGATGAATCAGTGGTCTTGTGTTGTTGTGGCCCCAATTCCGAGGTCACCGATTTTGTTGCTGGTTATTTCCCCTTCCTCCCCAAACAGAAAGGTCCTCTTGAAAAAATTTTTTTTTTTAAAATGATCATTTCTTACTGCAATTTTTTTTTTCATTAAACAACAGTTCATTTTGCGGGTTTTTGGTGAGTAGACGTAAAAACACCAAGGTTTCTGACAAAACTTTCCATTTACTCATTTCATTTTAGAATTTTTGCATTGTCAAGGGTTTTGGGGTCATGTTGCCTCAAATTTTTTTAAACGTGGCTGAGAAGTCATTTTTTAAATTTTTTGGGGTCTGTTGTTGAGAAAGAAATAATTTATGGCCTTTGGAACAAAATGGGCTTTTTAAGGGCATTTCCCCTAAAAATTTTTAACAGGGTGAAAAAGTTTTTTTTTAAAATTTTTTGGGGGGTCTGTTGCTGTGAGATACGCAATAAATTTGGTCTTTGGGAACGAAATGTGGCTTTTAAGTGGCATTTCTCCCTCAAAATTTTTTTAACAGGGGTGAGAAGTCTTTTTTATAATTTTTTGGGTTTTGTGCTTTGAAAGCGCAATCTACATTTTCTTTCTAAAAAATGTTTTTCAAATAGACATTTGTTCTTCAAATTGTAAAAAATGGCTCATGGTCATGTTTTAAATTTTTTTGGGGGGCATTTTGCTGTACAGCAGCATCTACGGGTTTTTTTTTAAAAAATGTTGTTTCTAACAACATTTGTTCTTCAAAATTTGTAAAGGGGGGCTAAAAGGGTGAGGGTGCTGTCGAAACGGAAATGGGTAGGACACTTTAATGGCCACTATTGCAAAATGACTTTTTTTTGCAAGATCTTTAACATAGTATCATCCCTGTTTGAGACAACCCTTTTAATATAATTAAAAAAAAAGAAACAAAGACATGGGGGGGATTCCATCCTATTAAAAAAATGGTTTTCTAGAATTAAATAAAAAAATTTTTGCATGTAAAAAAATACATTAAAAAAATTCCTCTAATTGTACAAGGGAGGTACAGGAAAAAACTTGACCAGTGTAGGTTATTCGGGACAGGATATGGAGCACGGCAGAGAACAAAATACAGAGACCATTTTTTCCAGCACTTTTAAAATGAAAAAAGAAGCCAAGAAAAAGGGCACCTGGGGGGGAACGGAGCGTTAACACCAGTATTTCCAAGTGAAGCTCAATTGGTCCCCACTCATACGGGAGGGGCAAGCGCTACCCCGGGCTTGACTGTGTATGAGGAAAGGGTGGATTTCCCCAAAATTCCGCTTCCCCACTCTGCTTCACCGACGTTTTGTTGCTGCGCATCAGGGGGATTTTTTAACCCGCGTGTTAATAGATGAGGCGCCAGCCGGGCTTCACGCACCCACTTAAATCCCCCCTGGGGCATGCTGTGGGACAGGACGGTATAGTCAATTCCGTTCAACAAAAGGTGGTTAAAGATCTTTTTCCCGGGATTTTTATCTGGGGGGCAGACAGGGTTTAACGGTCATGCTGCGGTCCAGGACGTTCAGTCAATGTCCCCTTAACTAAAATGGGGGTTGAAAGACTCCTTTTTGGACTTTTTTAAACTGTGGGTCAGACAGGTTTTTTGGTCAGTCGGTCCAGGGCGGGTTTTCAAAGTCCAGTTAACTAAAATGGTGGGGTTTAAAGACTACTTTTTCCTGCACTTTTTAATCTGTGGGTCATGCGAATTTTAGGGGCATCGCTTTTTGGGGCAGGGATTTCAATGTCCCGTTCAATAAAATGATGGTTCAAATTTTACTGCTTTGGCACTTTTTTAATTTGTGGGTGATGCAGGTTTAAGGGGCAGCTGTGGTACAAGACAGGGTATGAATGGTTTGTGACTTTTTTTGTGGATTTTATACCAAGTGTTGTGCCAAATGTAGCAGGTATCCATTTGATGTTTGGTGTTAAATTCCCCTTTTTCCCCCCTTTTGGGTGAAAATGAAGGTGTTGTTGCTTTTCCCCTAACTTTAATGGTCATCGGAGATGACGACTTCGAAAAAAAACCCTTTTCGATGGTGGGACTTCGATATCGCCCATGTCGTAGCCCAAAATCGTCAAACTAGTCACCACACTGACAGCCAGTGAATAAAAATTTAAAAGGGGCTTGGGTAAGTGTTGAGAAAGGGGATAACACCTCTACCAGGGATAACTCAAAATCATGACATTTGTAATGAAATATATTGCAAAGTTTGTTTTTTTAAAAATTTTTTTTAATTAAAACCCAATATTGTAGCGGGGGAAAAACCCCTTTTTAAATATTTTTCACTGCGGCGTTAAATGAAAAATAGTACTTATTAACATTTTTATGACTTCTTGTGAGGCATTTTACAAATAAAAATAGAGATTACACATAATTGATATCGTTACATTAATAAAAGTCCGATACATTAAAATATAACATCATTTATGATGTAACACTATAGGAAAAAAAATCTGAATTTTGTTTATTTGGTCTTATGCCCCCCAAAAATTAGAATAAAAAGTGATCAAAAGTCATATGTATTCTAAAAATACACTTCAGTTCACAAAAAGTGCACCCTTATTCATGTCCATAGCGGGACACAGAAAATGGCACTGCAGCACAAATTTAAGAAATGAAGAATGTTTTTATTTTTCAAATACTAAAATATAATGAAAACCCTGCATATTAGGTATCACCGGAATCCTACCGACCTGCAGAATACAGATAACACATCGTATGTACCGGAGAGTGAATGACATAAAAACAAACCCCTGCAAACATGGTGCACCTATGTTTTTTTCACACTTCACCCCATTTAAACCCAATCTTTTTTTCTAGTTTCCCAGTACCTGTTACAGTAGGGTCAATGGGACCATTAAAAAGAATATGTTGTCCGGCAAACAAAAAACCCTCATATCTATGTAGATGGACAAATAAAAAGTTATGGCTTAAGGAAGGCGTGGTGGGAAAAAAGGAGAAGCCAAAAAATTACGACAGGCTGTCAGGAAATGGTTAAATAATTGGCACCTAATTCATTTTTTCTAGGTACTTAGGTAAGGTTCCTAACGTGTTTTTCCCCAAAAAATCAGTGTCCTATATTATTTTCATTTCCAAAAAAGGGCTATGGCTTATTGCAGATTTAATGTGCATTTAATCAGTGTAAAGTGTGCCTGAAAGTACGATACTTTCAAAAATCTGGCATCTCGTATACCTTACCTAGTAAATGTAACAGGCACATTGCATTATGGAGGCGCACAGCGTATCATCACTACTATATTTAATGCGCATAGTTTTGGTATGTTACAGTTAATTTACTTTGAGAACATGGCGTCAAGTGTGTTTTTGGTGTAAAATAGACCAAAAAAATGGCGCTTGCATATTGGGACATCGCCCTTAGCTCCTTGGCAGCTGCTGTGAAACTACAAGCACCAACGTGTATATACACACACATACACCACATGGTTTTTGACTATAGGTTATGTATTGTAATATTATATATATAATAATATATATTATATATACATAAACAGATACATAATCTATAGTCAAAAACCATGCCGTGTGTGTCTATTCTTTCAGTGCCTTATCTTAAAATTGTGGCATTCTGGGGAACACACTTTAAGATAAGGGATTGTGTGTATACAATGTGAGTGTACACTCACCGGCCACTTTATTAGGTACACCTGTCCAACTGCTCGTTAACACTTAATTTCTAATCAGCCAATCACATGGCGGCAACTCAGTGCATTTAGGCATGTTGACATGGTCAAGAAATCTCTGCAGTCAAACCGAGCATCAGTATAGGGGAAGAAAGGTGATGTTGAGTGCCTTTGAACGTGGCATGGTTGTTGTGCAGAAGGGCTGGTCTGAGTATTTCAGAAACTGCTGATCTCCTGGGATTTTCACGCACAACCATCTCTTATGGTTTACAGAGAATGGTCCAGAAAAAAAAAACATCCAGTGAGCCGGCAGTCCTGTGGGCGGAAATGCCTTGTTGATGCCAAGGTCAAAGGAGAATGGGCAGACTGTTTGAGTGATAGAAAGGCAACAGTGACTCAAATAGCCACCCGTTACAACCAAGGTAGGCAGAAGAGCATCTTGAACGCACAGTACGGCGAACTTTGAGGCAATGGGCTACAGCAGCAGAAGACCACACCGGGTGCCACTCCTTTCAGCTAAGAACAGGAAAATGAGGCTCCAATTTGCCCAAGCTCATCGAAATTGGACAGTAGAAGATTGGAAAAACGTTGCCTGGTCTGATGAGTCTCGATTTCTGCTGCGACATTCGGATGGTAGGGTCAGAATTGCGTCAACACATGAAAGCATGGATCCATCCTGCCTTGTATCAACGTTCAGGCTGGTGGTGGTAGTGTCATGGTGTGGGGAATATTTTCTTGGCACTCTTTGGCCCTTGATACCAATTGAGCATCGTTGCAACACTTGTGGAATCTATGCCACGAAGAATTGAGGCAGTTCTGAAGGCAGAAGGGGGTCCAACCCGTTACTAGCATGGTGTACCTAATAAAGTGGCCGGTGAGTGTATATGTATGTGTGTGAACATTGAACTTTCACTTACACATTGCACTCTATGACCTGGGCTGAAGGACCTGTGAGTCATGTGACTGTAGCATAATCTCAGGTCCTTCAGCCTGAAAACACTGGAGGTTTCCACAAACCCGGCAGTCAAACTGGCTGTATACCCGGGTGGGTTGGGCTCGGGAATGGCACTGCCCAGGAGGCGGGCACCAGGTGACATCACGCAGGAGGCGCAGACTAACTAGGGCTTATTTTTGGAGTAGGGCTTATATTCAGCACCTGCTCCAAGAATCTGTGAAAATTAGGCTACGACTTATTTTTGGGGGAGGGCTTATTTTTGGAAAAATATGGTAGCTTCTGATATTGGGCATTTTATGGTCTTAATGCGAGTGACCGGATTATTTAAAGAGTTATAAGGGTGCTACTCGGTTTCCAATGTGGAAATGTCTTTGAATTCCTTTATACATGTTTATGATTGAATTTTCTTCCTGTGTAGGAACTTGACCAGCAAGCAACCATACATACCAAGGGCTGTGTTCCTCAATTTGAGAAATGGCTGCAAGATAATCTAACCATTGTGGCCGGGTTGTTAATAGGCATTGCATTACTGCAGGTAAGTAGTATCAGTATTCAGGATATTCTGAAAAATACAAGGTTCTAGGGACCACAAATACCACAAATGAAAATTCAAGCTGAATTTCCAGAATAACCTTATGAACTAAAACCATAATAATTTTTATTTGTATAGCGCCAACATAGTCCTCAGCACTGCTTACAAGTCAGGAGGTATAGGTACAGACATATTGAACATTACATGTAACAAAGCTATTAACAGATCAAACAAAGGTCGTAATGCCCCAGTTTACAAGAGTTTACAATCTATGTGGAGATAGGGGTGAAACAAAAGGGAATAAGTGCTTAATTTTGACACTGGCCCAGCCTCTCTTAAATATAGGGTAGTAAGCTTAGAACTGGATGAACCTACCACCAAGAAACTACATATAAAAACAAATAGCAGTGTGTGTCAAACAAATGAGAAAAAGCTCAATCCTCATGATAGCATTTATTTCCATATACACAAAGGCACTGGGTGTTCTGCACATTCACCTCCAAAAACATGATTGAAATATCAAATTAGAAACTGAAAATGTAATAATAGGCCGTTCAATAAATAGCAGTGAGTGCATTGTCATGATCCATCTGGAATATTTACAGTATAACTGAGGTTTGTTCCCAGATTTAGATTTTCTGTAATCATTGAACTAATATTGAGTTGTAACCTTTATCTCTGAGAGCTGCTTCACATCTTTGTGGCATGGAGTCAACTAATTTCTGACACCTGAACACGGGTCCAGCCCCAGCAGACTGTACCACATTCCACGGGTCACTTACATTTTTAGGTTTTGCATCAAAAACTGCATTTTTGATGTCGCTCCACAAATTCTCTATCGGATTGAGATCAGGGGATTGAGCGGCCACTTCATAAGATCATCTTGTTGGTATGGAGCCTAGATGTTGCCTGCTTGCTGGTGTGTTTGGGTCATTGTCCATTTCAAGGGAATGTCTTCTTCAGCATAAGGCAACATGAGCTCTTTCAGTATTTTTAAATATTCAACTGGTCCATGGTGCCTGATATGTGATAAATGGACCCAACTCTGGATTGAGAAACCTACCCAAACCATTCTGCTTGCCGCACCATGTTGTACAGTCTCAATGCACTCTGAATGCAGTGTTTATGGGTCGTCTGACAAACCGTCTGTAGCCTTTAGACCCAATAAGAACAATCTTGCTCTTATCTGTCCATAGAATGTTGCGCCTCTTCTCTGTAGACAATGTGTTCTTTGGTAAACTCTAACCTTTTCAGGAGACGACATTTTTTCAGCAATGGTCCTTTATGAGGGTTTCTAGAAAATAGTTTGGTGGCTTCACGTAGGTGCCTTCTGATTGTTGCAGGACTCATAGGTAACGGAAGTTCTTCTATGATCTCCCTGGAGTTCATCATTGGAGGCTTCTTTACCATTCTTGTTGTTCTATGATCTAGTCTGATGGTACAATTCCTTCTCCTACTATATGTTTCTGTTTTTGATGCTATTTTAAAGCATTGCTGATCTTTTTAGCTGAGCGGCCAGTTATTTTCTGCACTTCTTGATCTGGTTTTTCTCTATCTAATCAACTACTTGATCAAAGTTCTTTCACCTTTGGTACAATGTCTGCAATGATCCATTGTATTCACTGAGAATGGACTAAAACCTGCAGGTACAACATTGTCTTCTCTCCTTCATTAAATAATGGCCATAACTGGCACCTGCCTCTTCACAGAATGAATGACCTCACTAATTGAAGTCTACATTATTAGTTATTTGAACACCCCATTTTATTAAGAGTCAGTTACACCAAATTAGCAGTGTGCATGTCATGACTTTTGATTCTGTTAGTTGGCTACACCTACTCAGTAATTAAACACATTACTGATGTTAGGCTGCTATGATTTTGCACATAACTGTATATGCAGGTGAGGGCATAAGAACCTGAATGTATGGAATGTCCATTATGCGGTTAACTGAAGAAGGGGTTCATAAGAGGAAGGGCCCGTTTAAGAAATTTTTGTTCAGCCTTTCTGGAAACGTTTTATGCCCCGCTTATAGCAATGAATCGTAGAAAAAAAGGTTTGGAAAAGGGTTTTTGGGGGGCAGGTAAGGGGAGGTGTTGGAGGAAAATTGAAGTCTAAGATCATCGTAAAAAATTTTAGAATCTGGAGAGGTTGTTAAACGGGGTTTGCAGCACGTAGGGGCAACTAGCACATTTGGTTTGACACGGGGTTTAAAGGGGCATTGTAATAGCAGACCCTGGCCTGCTGCTCCGGGGAAAAAATTTTATAAAGGTAAAGTGTTTAGAGAAAGGAACACCAATTTTTAAGAAGTTACAGTATGGGAGTTTTCACATGGAGCATTTTTTGTTTAGTTTTTTGACCCCTTATTGGTGTTTTTTTGGGGGGTTGCGTTATATTGCAAAAATTTACCCCAGCAATTAAATGATGTGCTTTCGAAAAAAAAAGCATAAAAAAACCGCACCAAAAACGTCCCATGTAAAAGGGAAACCCAAAACAAACAAAAAATAAATATGTGAAACCTTTTAAAGACTTCTTAATCTTCATGATACATTTTTTTTTCCAAAATACAAAAAGGGCACTGGGAGTTCTGCAAAATTCACCCCCAAAAAAAATGATCGAAAACAAATTATAAATGGAAAATTTTAAAAAAAAAGGCTGTTCAATAAACACCATGAGTGCATTTTCATGAGCCATCTGGAATATTTACAGTGTAAACTGAGGTTTGTTCCCGTTTGATTTTTCGGGAATAAACTAAAACTAATATTTTTTTTAAACCCTTTTAAATTCCTAAAGGGGCCTGCTTCACATCTTTGTGGCATGGAGCAACTAATGTCTGACCCTGAACAGGGGTCCACCCCAGCAGACTGAAACCACATCACAGGGCCCTTTTTCCCTTTTTAGGTTTTTCTTTTGTGTGTTTTTTGGTGGTTATAGTGCAAAAAACCAGCAATTAAAGATGTGGGGAATTTTTGCAAAAAAAAAAAAAAAAGCATCAAAACCGCACCAAAAACGCTACATGTGAAAGCACCCAAAACAAGACAAGAATATATATGTGCAACAATAAGACTTGCTTACTTTGATTGTTAGGTGAATATAACTGTACTATGTGGGTTGCCTGATATATAGTGAAGAAAATAAGTATTTGATCCCTTGCTGATTTTGTAGGTGTTCCCACTGACAAACAAAATGAACATCTTAATTTATTAAAAGGGATAGGGTTTAAATTTTAAAAATTTAAAGATAGAATATCCCAAATAAAAAACCAGAAAATTTACCTTTTTAAAAAATTTTAAAAATTTTTTTGCTTTTTTTTTTGGGGAAATAATAATTTTGCCCTTTTGGTTAAAAAAAACTTTAAAACTTGGGTGGGGAAAAACCCTTGTTGGCATGCACAGCAGTCAGATGTTTTATGTAGTTGATGATGAGGTTTGCGGACATGTCAGGAGGAATTTTGGTCCACACCTCTTGGCAGAGCCTCTTTAAATCATTAAGATTTTGAGGCTGTCACTTGGCAACTCAGAGCTTTAACTCTCTCCATAAGTTTTCTATGGGATTAAGGTCTGGAGACTGGCTAGGCCACTCCATGACCTTAATATGATTCTTTTTGAGCCACTCCTTTGTTGCCTTAGCTGTATGTTTTGGGTCATTGTCTTGCTGAAAGACCCAGTCATGACCCATTTTTAATGTCCTTGCGGAGGTAAGGAGTATATCACTCAGGATTTTACGATACATGGCTCCATCCATTCTCCCATTGATGCGGTGAAGTAGTCCTGTGCCCTTAGCAGAGAAACACTCATAATACTTAACTTTTAATGATACCTATTTAAAAAAAAATGCAATTTAACCTGTTATTAGTTAAAATTTGCGCTAATTCTTCTCCCTATTATAAATTGACCTTACCCTATTTGGAAGAATATCTAATACCCCTCTAGAAAAAACAATCTCAAGATATATTGTAAATATATGCCAAACTGTAATCTATAACTAAATCACTATAAGAAATATATACCAAACTGTGTTCTATAGCTATATCACTCAGCTATTGTAGCTATCAATAGCTGAGTGATTTAGTTATCAGTTTGGCATATATTTACAATAGTTGGAAATATATCTTGAGATTGTTTTTTCTATAGGGGTATTAGATATTCTTCCAAATAAGATTAGGTCAATTTAAAAGAGGGAGAAGAATTAGTGCGAATTTTAAATAATAAGTTAAATTGCATTTTTAAAAATAGGTGTCATTAAAAGTATTATGAGTTTTTAACTATAGGAAAAAATTGAGTTGAAGTTTGCCTATGGCAAAATAGTAAATAAAAGAAGTAATTGATCTCTCTTTTTTTCTCTAAGCTATTCCCATTTTCATAGGATTTAAGTACTTAGCAGAGAGACACCCCCAAAACATAATGTTTTACCTCCATGCTTGACAGTAGGGACGGTGTTCTTTGAGTCATAGGCAATATTTCTCTTCCTCCAGTTGAGTTAATGCCAAAGAGCTCAATTTTTATCTTATCTGACCACAGCACCTTCTCCCAGTCACTCACAGAATCATCCAGGTGTTCATTGGCAAGCTTCAGACGGGCCTGCACATGCGCCTTCTTGATCAGGGGACCTTGCAGGCACTGCAGGAGTTTAAACCATTACAGCGTAATGTGTTACCAATGGTTTTCTTGGTGACTGTGGTCCCAGCTGCCTTGAGATCATTAACAAGTTCCCCTCGTGTATTTTAGGCTGATCTCTCACCTTCCTCATGATCAAGGAGACCCCACGAGGTGAGATTTTGCATGGTGCCTCAGATCTATGTCGATTGACAGTCATTTTATATTTCTTCCTTTCTCTTACTTTTGCACCTTGTCTCCTTCTCACGCAGCGTCTTACTTATGGTTTTGAAGCCCATTCCAGTTTTGTGCAGGTCTATTATCTTATCCCTAACATCCTTAGAAAGCTCTTTGGTCTTGCCGATGTTGTAGAGGTTAGAGTCTGACTGAGTCTGTGGACAGGAGTCTTTAATGAAGGTGACTATTCAAGACAGCTGTCTATAATGCAGGTAACAAGTTTATTAGGGGCGTCTAACTGGTCTGTAGGAGCCAGAAAACTTAATGGCTTGTAGGGGATCAAATACTTATTTCTCTCAGCAAAATGCAAATAAATTTATATAATGTGATTTTCTGGATTTTATTTTGGAAATTCGATCTCTAACCTACCCTTAAAATTATAGACTGTTCATGTCTTTGTCAGTGGGCAAACGTACAAAATCAGCAAAGGATCAAATAATTATTTCCTTCTCTCTAAGGCAGTATTATTTATGCCTTTCTTTACTGCTTTTGCACTGCTTTTTCAGTGTCTTGTCATTAGGTGATGAGGCCAATCTTAATTTCGTTATGGGGCTCTATGAATTCTTGATACGCCCCTTCCCCTGCCCATTTCACTTAAAAATCCAATAGGCAGGCTATAGCTTATCTACTATGTGGCAAAGCCTGCTATTCAATGTGCTATCCAGGAGTCTTGTTGTACACTTACAGAATCTCCGGGAAGCAATCCCTGACTACACCATGGGAGCAGGTCTTACCATTTCCCCAGTAGATTCACACCAGCTATTGACTGCAATTAATCTGAAGTCAATACTGGTAAGTGAGATGGGATGGTCTAGACAGTCACTAGGAATCTGCATCATCTGATACTATTATAGGTCACCTCTTGCTTTTTCACAACTCCACAGTGATATTTAGTTACCTCCTGTGTTGCCAACCTGATTATTTCTTTCTTCTTGGCAACTTATCAAAAAATCATAGACAAACTGGAAGACTGTAATAAATCATTACATAGACTTTTATAGAATTAGATATCAAATTTACAGACAGTTGGAACACCCTCGTTGTTGAACTGGTATGGGAAAGTACAGCGGGGAATTTTGAGAGTAGTTGCATTCTAGACATTTTTTTCTAATTTTTAGAATTTGGACTAGGTTTTTACTAATTCAAAACATTGTGCTACATTTCTCTTCATACAGCATCGAGTTACATGATAAAATTCTGACTGCCTGTAGCTGCCACTAGGAGGAGCTCACTGCATATAGATTTTTGCAATAGCCTCTTGCTTTAAGAATTCAGGCTTGTGATTGGAACACTTCATCCATTGATTTTCAGGTATAAGTCGCTGCCTTTTTTAACCCCTCCTAGACAGACCGTTTTGGCAAAAATACTTTAGCGGTTCCCTTCCTCTCCCCCGACGCCTTTTAAGAGCCGAAAAAATTACAATTTGGTCATTGTTTTTTAGGTTTAATTTTTCAAGGTATTTACTTTGCAGTAAAAATGATGTGTTCAGTATCATTATTGTGATGCAAAATTGATAGTGTTTTCTTACGATTTATTGTTTTCTGTTGACTTTTTCTGAGACCCATAATTTTTTATCCATATTTCATCAATGGAGCAATGTCAGGACTTTTTTGTGGGTCGAGCTGTAGTTTTTACTAGTAACATTTTGATCATTTTTAATTCTATTTTTTGGGGGGCAAGAAAACCAAAAATTGTTATTTCTCCCATTGTTTTTTTTTTTTATGATGTTCACTGCAGGGTGTAGAATCTTGGTTTTGGGGTGCCTTAATAACTGACCAAGAACAACTGGATCGTTAAAGGGTTTATTACAAAGGATTTTGTAATATATATATATTTTATATATTTTATATATACATATATATGTGTGTGTATATAATATATATATATATATATAATATAATATTATATTTATTCAAGGAAAATTCGCAGCACTCCAGGTTCAGAAAAGATGCAATAAACTTTATTCCAACATGTCCAAAAGTGACGTTTCGGCTACAGGAGCCTTTCTCAAGCCGGCTAGGGTAACAATGGGTAACAATGTTTTGAACTTTTGACTTTCAGGCTCCATATCTCACCATCCACAACAGCTTTGAACATGAGACTCCCATCATTTTGTAGACAATCATCTTGGTGATCTCATACATCAGTTTGGCTTGCAGCTATTTAGCATATGCTCAGTTATGCAGATTCTTGTCATGTAACTCCCAAAAATCTAGACTTTAATCTTTGTTATTATGTTAGTATTTTGTAAATCCACTGCCTGAATCCTTCAGGGCTCTGGATCAGATTCAAGCATGTCTCTACCAAAATCTGATTCCAGGTCTCTTCTACACATTCCCAGTGTTGGTGCAGACTGATCAATTCACTTGGGTAAGAACAACGCTTTTTCTTCATCTCTATCCACATGTTCAATTGTGTTGAGGTCTGGGGACTGTGAGGGCCAATCCAGCAACTCTACTTCATTGAACCATTTCTTCGCCAATCTTGACATATGCTTCGGGTCGTTGTCCTGCTGGAACACTATAGGCCACATGTATGAAAACTGTCTAGGTCTAAGACTTTTTGTTGCCCGTAGCAACCAATCAGCACCCCCCTTTAATTTTTTCAGAGCACTATATGAAATAAAAGGGGCGCTCTGATTGGATGCAACAAAGAAAGTCTTAGACTTAGACAGTTTTGTGCCCCTATGTTGTCCTTTTAATACCCATAGTATTCGAGTGTACAAAATAACTCATCTTGTAGGATACTCACATATAGCTCAGTATTGAGATCAATATTGCTCCTGGTGAAGTCTCCAACATCTTTGGCTGTGAAACAACCACATATTATCAGGCTTCCTCCACCGAACTTGACAGTTTCTTTAATTTCGGGACCCATTAGGCTCCTTTTCCTTGATGCCTCAGGGCCGATTTACACCCATCAAACTCAATATACTTCCTTCCATCTCGTTGCTTCAAATTACCCATTTCAAATCTTTTACTCTCCACTTTTCATCCTTTTTTGTAAACTCGAGCCAACCTTCTTATGATATTGCAGTCGAGGCTTCTTCACCTTTTCTGGGGCCACCATTCTAGACTTGTATAATGCGTGTTACATAGTGCTTGCATGGACGTCTGTGATCTCACTCTTATGAAACATACGAGCCACCTCCACTGCCGTGTCTGTCGCACCAGAGCTGATAGACCTTGTGATGAGTCAATTTGTTTACTCCGATGTGTTGCCTGCACATCCATCTCTTGAATGGATGAACATCATTCCATATTCTTCCAGCTGTCAGGGCCTCACATGATGCAGTTTGGCGATTTTCTCAGCCAAGAGACCGCCATCGATGAGCTGGATGATGCTGCTTCTCTTTTCTTGGGAAATTTTCTTCATGACAGGTTCTCAAATCAAACCTGTGAACTTTCGCATGGGAATCAGCCTAATAACACACTGAGCTATTAGGGGATGTGAGAACAGGTTGTAATTTGTAGTGCACAAGAAGAAAAAGATTGTCCCACCACAAGGAGCAAAACGGTAACAGAGCAATTACATGACAAGAATCAGCATAACTAGCATATGCTAAATAGTTGCACGTCAAAATCATGCATGAGATATCCAAGATGATTGTAGTCTCATGTACAAAGCTGTAGTGTGTGGTGAGATATGGAGCCTGAAAGTCAAAAGTTCAAAATATTGTTACCTTTTACTTGGCACTGTATATATAAGATGTTAAATTAGCAGGCATAATGGCCAGGATCTCCAATCATGGTCACCATATAAGAGTGCCATCAAATGTAATATACAGCTGGCACCCACTGTACAGTAAGTGGGCTCTGATCTATATATTCCTCTGTATGATTTATGTCAAGAAAGGGTTAAACATGTCTCATGTATTTATGTGTATTCAGGTCTTCTTTTATCATATACCCGCATGTAACAAAGTGTTTTATGAAATTCAATCATTTTCATGTTGGTTAAGAGAGAGGTTTCGTGTCTTTCCAATGTTCTTTTGGCGTGGAGCTTAACTTTGTGGAATGAATAGTTAAACAATGATCCAAGTCTGCTAAAGCTGGGCATGGACGGATGCCAGTGCTATAACACATACTATACATCAAATTCTCTTTGTTCGCTGCAGTGTGCGAATTACAACCTCACTCCTGCAAATAAATGCATTAGTCATCGGTCCCCTGTTTGTCTTCAAAGTGTGACTTTGTTTGGAATAAGTCACACAGTGACAGTCTTCCAGCATCTGGTTTCTTTCATTTATTATCAATGGTATGCCACAAGAGCGCCATCCATATTAATAAGATGGAGGCTTTGCTAGTTGTTTAAAGGTAAATGTTCAATATATGTTTAGGACTTGTACACTAATAGAAGGATGTAATTACATATTAGTATTTTAGTGCATTAGCTGTATTTTGAGTAATTATCTGCTAAACTGCTCATCTGAACATGGACTAAACCCCTCATTGCAACCAGGGTTGAGGAGTCGTCAAGCCAAAGCCCCGACTCCTCAATTTCCCAAACCTCCAACCCCCGACTCCCTCATACATGGCGTATGTTTAAGTGATAACGTTACTGTAGTAAAATGGTCACATCCGGCTGTTTTATTACCTTATGATACAATAATCAAGCTATTTAGGTAGAACAGACACTGACAAGCAAAAGGGTAACAATGTTTTGATCTTTTGAACACTTGTGGGGAGAGGTAAAGAAAAAGCTGTATTTGTATCCAAGTCCAGTATTCACCAACATTGGGAATGTGTAGAAGAGACCTGGGATCAGATATTAGTCAAGACCTGCTTGAATCTGATTCAGAGCCCAGAAGGATTCAGGCAGTATTGAAAACCAAAGGTGGATTTCCCAAATACTAACAAAATAATAAAAATTAAAACTTAGATTTTTAGGAGCAAAACAGTAACAATGCAGTTACAGGAAAGAATCTGCAGAACTAAGCAGAGGCTAAATACTTGCAAGTCAAATTTATGTGTAAGATAGCTAAGATGACTGTGTATAAAATTACAGTAGCCTCATGTACAAAGCTGTAGTGGATGGAGAGATATAGAGCCTGAAAGTCACAAGTTCAAAACATTGTTACCCTTTTGCTTGTCAGTGTAAAATATATTTATTGGACATGACTTTAGGACGCACAAAAATTGTAAATGTACAAAACACTGCAGGAACATTTGTGGAGTCTCTGAATTTGTTCTGAGAAATAGTATTGCCTCCATCAGATCCTGCATACATGACCTCACATCTGATCTCATTATTTCCAGGCTAGAGAACGGCCTCTCTACACTAACTTGGGTTGGGGGCAAAAGCGGTGAGCACGGGGCAACATCTCTAACAATGTCAGGGTATGAAGGAATTGCCTCAGCCACAGTCAGTTTTGATGAATGGTTGAACTCTTCTACTTCTTTGAAAGCAGGGGAAACATTTTGCTGAAATCCGTTTGCTGTGGGAGCAGAATCTTTTCCCCTGGGGGCAGTGCTTTGCCTGCTCCATGTCATCAATTACACTCCTCATGTGATGAGGCTGAAGATATGGGAGCAGTAGCACTGGCCGCACCCAATTCCTCTTGCTCTTTGCACTGCATCAAACTAACTGGACCAACTTATTATATATTTTGGGAGTTGGAGTCGGTCCCTTTTATGACGACTCCGACTCCTGCAAAATAGGCACCGACTCCACGACTCCGACTCCACAGCCCTGATTGCAACAGCTACACTTGACAACTTGTCCATTTGGCAGATGCTTAGATGAAATGCATATGCTCCACAGCATGGAGGGGAAGAAATGAGGCTGTCCCTTTCCATAGGGGAATAAGGGATCAGATTGAAATCAATGGCCACTGTTCACACCTTTAAATCGTAATGAGGCAGCCTTGTGCCCACAACAAAGTTGTAAAAAAACACTTTATTACTTTGGAGCACCATTCCTTAAACTGATTTAAATTGAATGTGTCTTTTAGAAAATTACCTATTGTTTAACTCATGTTTTTATGTTAAACATAATTTTTATTTTTTTTATTTTCTTAAAATCCTGCAGTTTTCACTCTCGCCACTATGCCTAATAATAGTCTAACACTTCCTATTCTTTAAAGATAACTTTTCAGCAGTCTCCTCATTTTCAGCACAGGTAGGGTTACACTGAAAGGTGATATCAATATGTATAGATAACACAGGATCCACCATTAACAATAGGAGATAGTCCATGCTCACTCTCTCCTCCCTGCACACAGACTTCTTTCCAGGTCACAGATTATGCCTAGAAAACTCTCCTACAAGTCTGCTCCTGCTCACAGGCTCCTATGTCCATGTACTAGCTGTAAAGCATCTCTCTAAATGCTGTGAAAAGCAGCTCAGGCAAGATGGCTGTCCTCATAAGAAAAAGAAAACAGAATTTAAAAAATCTACAAATTGTAAAGTAAAAAAGAATATGTATCAGTATCTTTTTTTAATTGATTAATTTAATGGTGATTGATTCCCTTTAATATAATTTAGCACAAGAGACTATGAGGCATCAGATACATTGGTGCTTAAAAACTATTGAACCCTTCTAATTTTCTATATTTCTGTATAATTTTGACTTAAAACTACTTCAGATTTTCACACATGTCCTAATAGCAGATACAGAGAGCCATATAAAACAAAAACTATCTAAGTCTGATCTTCATAACACATGTTTGTGGAAGTGTGTCATGGCATAAGAAAGGAGATTACTAAGAACCTCAGAAGAAGAGTTGTTGATGCTTATCAGGCTGGAAAAAGTGACAAAACTCTCTCTAAAGCGTTTGGAGTCCAAGGGTGTTTAATATTGTTTTTGGATTCAAATATAAAGGGGTTTTCTCATTACAATGATTAGATAATTGAAGATGTTTTCTAAATACATTGCGTTGTTGAATTTTCCTTGGTCAGGAAATAAAGTTTTTATCTCCTCATAAAGCACACACGTTTCTCTGATTACCGACCATCTCTCTCCACCTCTTCCTATTCTCTCTTATCTCTCATTGCTCTGAGTAATGGTTACTCCTGCCATGGTGAGTCATGCAGTCTTATCTCTAGCTGCGGAACGTAAAAGCTTCTCATTTAGCTACGTAAATACTACTTAGAGCTCAGCAGCCTGAGTTCTACACTTTATAAAACTCTTGTAGTCGTGTCAGTGTAACATGAATAGCTAGGAATTGCAGAGCTGATGTGTTGAGTACTGCTATAGACACGCCCAAAGCCTGATTTGCATGTGTGTGTCTAAAGCTGGCTTTGGCTCTGAAACTGCATGGTGAGAATACCCCTTTGTAATAACCAAGTGATTCAATTTGGGTCACCCCAAGTTGAAAATTACAATAAATCGCTAAAAAATTGACTGTAACCTTAACCAAAGTTAGGATTAGGCTTCTCATTTTTTTAAACTGGTTTGTAAGTGTTTATTTACCATTCCACAGCACTTCCGCATCCAGCAGTGCTCTCAAGCAGATATTACATCCAGTCTAATATCGCTTCCAGTTCAACACAGATATTTTCAAACAACAATACTAAGTCCACCACAGGAGGACACTGAACAACAATGGTGTGCATGGCAGGATTGCAAGCGGAAAGCAGATGCTCTTCACAAAAGAACATTGTAGTTTGCTAAAGATCACCTGGACAAGCCGGAAGGCAACTGGAACAATGTCTTATGGATGGATGAGACCAAAGTGTTAAATTAAATAAGATTGGCTCTGTTTGATGAATGGGAAACACTGCATCCCAGCATAAAAGCCTCATGCTATCTCTGAAACACCATGGAGGCAGTATCATGGCTTGGACCTGTTTTGCTCCATCTGGGCCAGGGCAGACTGCTATCATTGATGAAACAATTAATTCTGAATTATACCAGAAAATTCTGCATCAAATTGTCATGACATCTGTTCAGGAGCCGAAAACGTGAGTCATGCAGCAAGTCAAAGAGACTAAGCACACAAGTTATTCTACCAAAGAATGGTAGAGTAGAATCAAGTCAAAGTTTTAGACTGGCCAAGGCAAAGTGCAAATCGTAATCCAATATGAATGTTATGGAAGGACCTAACCAACCTGGAAGCTGTTTTGTATGGGGGAAGGACGGGTAGGCAAACATTTCTCCAAGATGATGTGCTCGAGAATTAGATGCAGTTATGGCTGCACACGGGGGTGATACCAGATACTGAAAGGAAAGGTTCACATACTTTTCGCACTCATAGATAATGGATCATTTTTCCCAAAAAAGTAAATAGCCAAGTCTAATTTTGTTGCCTCGTGTGTTTGATTTGGTTCTCTCTATCTGCTTTTAGGACTTGTGTGATTTTTTTTTTTTTTAACTGTATGTTTTTATTAATAAATTTCCAGATAAAACGTAGAAGCCTCATAACAACTGATTTTATTTTTTTATGTCGCATTTATGCCGAAATACAGAAAATACTGAAGGGTTCACAAACTTTAAAATACAACTGTGAGTCACTTTATCCCTATGGAAACCACCAACAGAGGTCAAAAATATGATGTGATTGGGACCTCAGTATTGTAAAAAGCATATCACTTATATAGTACCTTATAGTTTTGAAGTATGGAGCATATGAGATCTTCAGATTTAAACCACTCGCATAGAACATCTATACACCGCAGAACACTATATTACAGCATTGTAGCAGATATGAGAGGGAGCCGAGGGATGTTATCCTGTGGAGGTTTCTTTACCCATGTGTTGCAGTTTGGATGTACAGGGGTGTGTTTCCATGCTTTTTGTGTGCCTCCAGGTGAAAAGAAATTGTGCCATGTTCCATCAGAAGCAGTTTGAATGCCAATGATTTGCCGCATCAAAATCAATGGACACTAAGAAATCCCAAAAAGTTTGTGACAAATAATTGGAAATACTTTGTAACTCATATGGTATCTGTCCCAAACTTTGAGTTACATGTTGGCATTATCCTTTTAAGACTAGGGGAAGGACAATCCCATTATTCCCTAAGCCTATATCTACACAGCACAGTATTCTCATTGGATTTTCGGCAGATTCAGTATCTAGAATCTGCTGAAAATCCGATGGTACCCTGTGCTACATAGATAGCAATGAAAAATCTGTGCTGTATTCTACATAGCACAGATTTTTTCTGATCGGTTTTAAAATCCGGTGGATTTTAATCCGAAAACCGACCGTGGTTTTAGCGCAAATCTGTGTAAAAAAACCACACTCCCACAATGTTAAAATGCCGCCAGATTTTGGACAGTATTTTAATATATCCCATGTAGACATAGTCTAAAGGTTTACCCCACAAAGGGTATTTCCTCTCCTGCGTGCTGCAGGATGACTCTTTGCAAGTCCGACCTCTTCTTTTTTTTTTTTTTACACATTTTTTATTGCATTTTTCAACAATTATATAAATCTCTGATATGTTACATTGAGCACAATATATTACAAACTCTCCAGGCCAGTGCTCGAGATCTGAAAACGGCACATAGAGTTAAAAACATCAAGAAGAACATATAAAACCCAACATTATGCACATGTGTCCTCACGACATTGTATAAAAAGAACAACATCATTCTTTACTGGAAATAACAAATGACAGATATCAATACAATCCCTCATACCTGTAGCCTCCCTAGCGTGCCACAGATCCCCTCCTTTCAATACCAGGTGGTGAACTTGAATGTTTGCATGAGAACTCCTATCTCCCTATCGGAGTAATGTGATTCTATAAAGGCTCTCCAGCGTTTGAAAAACCCAGTGGTACGAGCCTCCCTCCGCCTTTCAGTCTCCATTTGTCTGCTATGAGGTAGTCCTCTAGTTGTTTTATTACCCCAGAAATGGGCGGGAGAGAGGGCTTCAGCCACAACTGCAACAGGCACCTTTTTCGCTGCTAATAGGGTAATATGGATTATTCCCGGATATTTCGGGGGATCTGCCACTTCCTCAGAGGTGTCTCCCCCGCCCGCCTCCGGGGGCCTAGGACAATGAAAAATCAAAAGTTCGTAGTGTTTCTCTAGTGCAATCCCGAAGTGGAGTTGGATATATGCGATGATGGTATCCCAATAGGATTGTGTGTACCTACACTCCCACAGGCCGTGCCAAAGATCCGCTTTGTGAGCGCCACATTTGGGGCAATGCTGTAATCTATTTGGGAAATTTGGAGAGGGCGGGATGTTAAAAGCATAAATGGCATTGTGTATTATTTTAAAATAGCTTTCTCGCCAGGTCTCGCAAATTACCGTATATACTCAAGTATAAGCCGACCCAAGTATAAGCCGAGGCACCTACTTTTGCCACAAAAACCGGGAAAGCTTATTGACTCGAGTATAAGCCTAGGGTGGAAAACGCAGCGGCTACTGGTGAATTTTAAAAATAAAAATAGATACCAATAAAATTACATAGGCAGTTTAATGTCCCCCACAGGCAGATATAGGCTGGTATAGGCAGTTTAATGTCCCCCATAGGCCATTATAGGCAGTTTAATGTCCCACATAGGCTGGTATAGGCAGTTTAATGTCCCCCATAGGCAGGTTATAGGCAGGTATAGGTCTTTATACGCAGGTATAGGCAGCTATATGTCCCCATAGGCAGGCTACAGGCAGGTAATTGCCCCCATAGGCAGTGTAGGTCCCCCTAGACAGGTTATAGGTCCCCCTAGGCCGACTATAGGTCGTTATAGGCAGGTATAGGTCCCCCTAAGTAGGTTAATGGCAGGTATAGGTCCCCCTAGGCAGGCTATAGGTATGTATAAGTCCCCCTAGGTAGGTTATAGGCAGGTATAGGTAGGTTACAGCCAGGTATTGGTTGGTTATAGCCAGGTATAGGTAGGTTATAGCCAGGTATAGGTCCCCCTAGGCAGATATAGGCAGGTATAGGCACGTTTTTAAAACAAAAACACCACACCTTCCCCTGGCTCCTCGCGCTCGCCTCCCGCCGTGCCCTCGCTTCGCATCGCGCTCTCCTTGGCACAGGCGTGTGATGCCATCAGTCCGCGCACGCAGCGTGATGATACAAGTCTTCGGCTGTCCGGAGTCCACTGCGGAGAAGGGAGCGCTCGCTCTCTGCGCCGCAGTGGTATCTCTTCACCTGTGTGCTCTCCAGAGGAGTCGCACACAGGGGAGGAGATCGCTGACAGCGCACGGGCCATTGCAGCGCCCGAACGCTGTCAGGTACTCGGGATTCAGTTATATGCGCTCCCTGAGGAGTCACATATAACTGAAGCGTCCCTGCCGGCGCACGGGCCATCGCAGCGCCCAAGCGCCGACAGTGACTCGAGTATAAGCCGAGGTTGATTTTTCAGCACATCTTTTGTGCTGAAAAACTCGGCTTATACTCGAGTATATACGGTATGTGCTTGCGAATGGCCATCACGCCCTTGGAGATCAAGCCCGAGACCTGATCGTTCCCCAAGCGGCGGTGCCAGGAGTGAAATGCCTGAGAAGTTATTCGTTTTCTACACCATCCTCTCATGTCAGTGTAAAGCCCCGAAAGATGGCAGGATTCCTTATGGTTAGTGACAAATATGTCAAAGTCATTAGGAATGGTCTCTTTGGAGACATATTTTAACCTCCCACTGCAAAAATAGAATAGCTGGTAAGCGGCCAAAGATGAGATCCGGGCAGAGAGAATTTTTCCAGCATCTCTGAGGGTTTTAGCATGTACATCAACTGTCCCATGTTCTCCAAACCTTTCTCCCTCCATTTTCTGAACATTGGGTTCCGACCTATTTTTTATATAGCGTTTTTGCCTGGACATTTCTAGTTGTCTAAGTTATAGTTCCTTGCATTGAAGTTAGTGGTAAGAAAAATAAATAAGTGTCATATGTATCACGGCAAATTTTGGAGGTGAAAGCTGCAGGTCAAGTGGTGGACTAATTTTAACTAATAGAGCATGTTAATCTTCATGTTGGTGAAGAAACTGAGCTTTGGAAGTGAGTGTTCTTAAAGAGAACCTCTCACCACCATATAAACACACTAAAATTTATAGAAGATACAATTTTATGACTTTTCTCAAATATGTTATTAGCAAATCAGAGGATTTTCCTCAGTCTTACAGGGATTACTTTCATTTTGTCTGAGAGAGGTCACAATCTGGTGAGATTTCTTCCCTGGGAGAAACCAACTGTGCATGGGGAGCTGAGTCTCTCACTATACATACACCACAGTCACAGCACACTAAAAACATATGTGTTGCAGTGTTTACCTGTTGCTAAGTCTTCTCTATACACACAAGCATCCATATTACACTGCTTCTAGTATGATAACACCCAGCATGAAGATAGCAAAACAGATGTTCCTGTGTACACTTGTTGCAGTTTAGGTTTCCCTGGAGGTGATAGGTCCTCTTTAAGTATGGCATAATGGTAATGTCATCCAGGGGAAGCGCAGTGGTTAAGCAGGAGTCATTGGCACCCCTATAATGTACTGGCTCTGCTAGAATGGCAAGCCAGAGCGTGCCGCCCCTCTATTGCTGTCTGGCCGGATGCTGTATGTCAGACAGCTGGGCATCTCACACAATGGCCGAGAACTTCAACTGACTTATGAAATTGTTGTATTCCTTTGATGGTAATAAAGTTGTGCCCATTTTGTCACCAAATTACTGTGTGTTTTGTCCTTTTATTCCATAGTTACACACATAGTTACATAGTTTGTAAGGCCGAAAAAAGGCCAGACGTCCATCCAGTTCAGCCTGTTGTGCTAAAGTGTTCATCCAGAGGAAGGCAAAAAACCCCCAATGAGGCAGGTTTTAAGGGTCCAGAGTTTGTTAGTTTGGGCTATATTAGTTGGAGGAAAGGTGCAGCCCATATCCAAAAGTCCAGAAATGACTGTGTAAGTAGGGACTGGCATCACAAGTTGCATGGTGGGTTATGCTGTGAGATAAGCTGGCGCTATATGTCTAATAGTCAATAGATAAATGTTATTAATTAGACTAAATTAGACTTAAGGTTTAAAATGAATCCTATGTAATTGGTTCACTAAATAGAATATTTTTTGTTTCCTACAGATATTTGGCATATGTCTGGCTCAGAACTTGGTGAGTGACATTGAAGCCGTCCGGGCCAGTTGGTAAAGCGATTCCTCTGGAGACCCAGCTCTGTACAAGACACTGGAAGTAGATCCTCCGCCTGGCAGCTCGATCCCGTGGTTTAGGGCCAAGAATGTTCACATCCCATTTTTGAGCGATGTAGGAGAATTTCTTGGCGGCTTTTTTCATAACTAATGTCACAAGCTAATAGTTCGGATCTTTTGCGACAAAGCATTCGATCTCTTACAGAGAAGTGATTGTGAGCACGAACAATCCCGGAGCTCTTATTGTGTTGTGGATTGCATGTGGTAGGGTCTACAGCATACTTGTGACGAGAACACAATGAATGCACATCTTCTGGCAGATGGATCATTCCCTTATTGATAGCACAAAGCAGACATTTGATCGCCCTGGTGTTTGTAACACTTCTACAGTCAACAGTTGGTTTTTTGTCTTTGACTTGACAGACTATGGCTGCAGTCTAGTTTAATAGACCAGAAGTGAGAAAGCACATGGTATCATGGGTAGCAGTCATATACCCCATGTTAGATCGAAGACCCCTCACTTCACAATGTGTGCTTTTGATGGTGTTTTACGCAGTGATGATTCACCAATGATAGGAGGCAGCTCTGTGCTTATGTGGTCATCGTGCCGTCTTTATATCTGTATGAGACACATGCCACCTTCACACCAAAATAGTCACTGAATGTGGTGTGTGTTAGGAGAAAGCATATATGACTGATGAATGATTCATTTTGTGAGCATCTTACTGACTTAAAGGGGTTGTCTCACTACAAGGATTGCTTTTTATGTTAAAGATCTTGGAAAAACAAGTCACTTTGCAATATGTGTCCATTAACAGTGTCCTACCTGAGATATCCCCTCTTGAATGGGTTGCATCAGCTCCTCAGGTTGCTATGGCTACAGACCTGTTTGATCTCTTATAATAGGCTGCCAGCACTGGTTGCTATAGCTACAGACCTGGCTTCTACTGCAGCCTAGTATAAGCCAGTAAACTCCCCTGAATTCAAAGTGAAACCAAGAAAACAGGACTGAGATAAGCTGAATCAATGTAGTGAGACAACCCCTTTAAGACAATTTTGGCACTTTGCTTGACTTGGCAAAATAGGAATGGCTTGAAATAGGACATTGTGCGAAGTTTTGACAGAAAATATTGAAATAAGACATACCTATGTTATACCAATGGAAATTATAACGTTAGACAACAGCTTCTAAAGGTGCAACAAATGCATCATAGAGTATTAGTCACTGTGATAAATAAGGAGCATCCTTAGGTCTAGTTAAAATTTGCATCAAAGGTTCTTTTAGGCGCCTTCATTGCAGATTCCATATAAAATTATGGAACAATTAGCTTAGCATTCAGCACTATTTTTTCAGTTAAGAAGAACACCCTGATAGAATCCAGATGGAACCCATTGTAGTCAATGGGGTCTATCAGGCGCCATTAGTAATGTAATAGATCCGACGCTACCTGTGACAGAGGCTCTGAATGCAACTTTGGGCACAGATGTGAACTGGGCCTTAGATAGTATAAACTTAGAACAGACAGAAGTAGTACATTTCCCCAATTGTGTGTATACTTCATCTAGGGCTGCCAGTTCCTGCTACTCCTCAGAAGAAGGGGCTTAATGCAACTTATGCAACACAAATTATAAGTATTTAAAATACTATTGACCCCCTTATTTACTGATATCTATAAAACAGGGGTGCACAACATGTGGCACAGGGGCCACATGCAGCCCCCAGTGCCCCTCTGTGTGGCCCCCAGTAATCAGAACACAGACATACTTTGTCTCTGTCCTCATACTTTGGGAAGTAGTATACATCTTTTGACAGCGGCACTCGACTGATGACACTATTATGGTGGGCAGCATATAGCTGGAACTGTTATGGTGGGCACTGAATGACTGGCACTGTATAGCTGTATATGCTATTTTAAGTAACCTAATCTAGAAATTCTTTAACAACTGTTTTCATATTATCTCTGGATTTTTAGCTCATAGGAGTATTTATTTGTGACACAATCATGGCAGATCCACAAGATCTACCATAAAAATGGCTGCTAGGTTCAGACTCTAGAGAGGAGGAGATGAGTGTGTGTGTGTGTGTGTGTGTGTGTGTGTGTGTGTGTATATATATATATATATATATATTATATATATATTTATATATATAATATATATATATATATATATATATTCCCCTGTTTGGTGATCCAGAAAGAGGATGAGGCGTCTATTCTCATTGTAGTTTTTGGAAGTTACATATATATATATATAACCTCCAAAAACTACAATGAGAATAGACGCCTCATCCTCTTTCTGGATCACCAAACAGGGGACTCCCCATTCTGATCTCTGGCTGTCCCAAAGGTGGAACTAAGACCTCTGAGCTATTTTGGTTATTAACAATTGAAGTGTTATAGAGGTCTCAGATGGGGAACAACCTTAAGATTTTGTGTTCTGTGGGAGAGGTATGTGACCCTTGGACCAAAAATGTTGTGCACCCCTGCCATAAAGTCATACAGGTTCAATGCCTAAATTAAAATCAGGAGGTAAACTGGCTCCATATTCATGGTGGCCATAATGAATTTAGGGTAGATTCTGGTCAGAAATCAGAACGCTGCTTTATTATGAGAGAATTTCAGTGAAAATCAATGTGAAGACAAAATTACAGGAAAAAAACATTTTACAGTTTTTGTGTCTAAAACATCTAGGGAATCGTAGAGATGCTGTACAAGTACTTACTCAAGGGTCGGAAGTGGGAAAAAGGTATCTAATGCTTATGAACATTTTCTGTGCCCACAACTGAGCAGAGGGGGCATCGAGTAATTCATTTTATACCAAGAGCATAAAGTCAGAGCATGCAACAGTTGTAGGGCCCTTGAGAGAGGGGCTCAACCCCGTTTAGGCCCATGCCCTTGCTTTTAGCAGGTATGAACCTATGTAAGACTATACTGGTGGAAAACAAGAGTGAGGAACTCAGGAGTCATGGAAAGGTGGTCATGCTGGGGACAAAATAAACACAAGCCCCAAAGTCCTGCACCATAACGGGGCCCCCTCTATTTTATACATTTGCCATTGTTTTCTACATTATGTCCTTGTTCTTGACCAGGTTGTATGTGTAGGACATCCACAGTTAAGGTTCCTTTGGAAGAAGTGATGACGAGCACCATTGTCCTCTGTGAACTATTAGGCTGGATTTCAGGCCTGTTTTGTACAGTTATTTGTCACTTGTTGATCCGATCGTGAGTCATTCTGAATGTTCTCACTTCTTTGAGGTCGATAGATGTTTTTTTTAAACCACTTTGACACAATGAAAGTACAATTGTACAGTTTTTAAAGGACCAGGCATCCAGGGCGGCCTGGGATTGTTAATAGTTGTAATTAAATATACAGAATAAAGACAAGAAGCAGTGTGTCGTGTTGTATTGTTCCACTTCTTACAAGCTTCATTACAATGCAGATGAATGTGTTAGCGCTTTCACTTGCAAGACCATTAGCTTCCCAACATCTGTCCCACTGCCGCCGACAGGTCCTGAAGACCGAAAGCACCTTAGTAATATGGACATTCATGCACATTGAGGCATAGCCCTGTGTATTCTGATCTTAAAAGGGTTTTGCCACGATCTCATTTCATACCTCCTGGATCCAGCTCTTCAGCGCTGTGCTCAGAAGGGAATATATACATCTAATACAAACATCAGTGGCACACTAAAGACTAAGTAAAACCTCAAGCTATATAGGAATATTGGAAATGCATTACTGCTAAGGAAAATATGAAAAACCCGGGACTCTTAGTTTACACTATTTGATCAAAGATTGTATTAAGCTCACCTCCCAAAACGTCAAGGGGATCCCAGAGCAGGTGAGTCCCTACACTAAATATATTACCTCACTAGGCGTCAATCCAGACTGCAGCTTCAGGGTATGGTAGGAAACTAGCAATTGAATTATTTCCCGCACTGGTTTTTAAAAAAAGGCAGCTGTGTGCAGCAAGCCAAAGAGATCGCCAATCTCAAATACTGTAAACTAAGAGTCCCAGGTTTTTCATATTTTCCTTAGCAGTAATGCATTTCCAATATTCCTATATAGCTTGAGGTTTTACTTAGTCTTTAGTGTGCCACTGATATTTGTATTCGATGTATATATTGCCTTTTCAGTGTGCACCTATGCTTGTGTTTTTCACAATATATTTTATATGTGCAGAGCCAACGTATGTTTTGTGCTCAGAAGGGGGCGTGTGTGATTTGTTTAAATTGCATATCATGTTACCCAGCAGGATGACATCACCAGGCCTTTCCTCTCTCTAGTGAAAGAAAGGTTTATGTATAGAATTGTAAGTAGCTACAATGTAGCTCAGAGGTAACATTTTTGCTTTACAGCACAAGGGTCCTTGGTTTAAATCCCTGCAGGAACCAAACCTGTGGATTTTATTTTCCTCTTTATCAATGCAAGCATCTTAGGTTTCTTTTTTTTTTTTTTTTTGCACTGTTTACTTTTCAAAATAGTCCAAAGGATGGGAGTGAGTGACGCCCCGGGGGGGAAAAACACTCAGTAGTCCCTGAGGGGAGGTGATTTCTGGATGTGCGACCGGGGCTGGGACCCACCCTGTCGTATCCCCTTGAGATGTACTTAAAAATGGATCACTAAAAAAGAGCAAAGAGAAAAAAAGGTGCAGAATTTTAATAATGATGAATGGTGAAAATGTTTATTATTTAATTTTCAAACCCCCACGTAAATTTTACTTTGTAAAAAACCCCTTTTAAATGGGATTATCAGGTTTCATGTAATCCATGGCTCAAAGATTCGGATCTTCTCATCTTTTTTTCTGTGCTGTATTCAAACGACTTCAGATTAAACTAAAGCTTATCGAGTATCGCGGTCCAGAGCACTTGAAGCGTTTTCTATGACTCTGTTCATATTTTTATTGTGCCTTCCTCTAATATAATAAAGGAAGGTACAATATAAATAGTGTTCATAGCTATAAATAGGTACCTCTGGCACCCAATGGACCAATGGCAACAGCTGCAAGGCAATATGAACAAAGCTTCTAGTATATTGTAAAAGAACGAGTTCATATCTACTAATATATAATAAAGACAGAAAACAGGTGAAACCCAAGGGACTAAAGAAGTAGTTACCATATGGGGTGGACTATGTACATAGGGTTTGCAAAAAGGGGGTCAAAAGGGTCAATCTTATTTGTGGTCCTGTTTCCACATAGGTTAGGTCTTCAAATCCAACTAAACCTATCAAAGCCTTCTTAGCAATGGTTTTCTAAAGTAAGTGGTTTCTGTTTTGGCTGTTTAGGTAAATTGGGTAATACCCCAAATTGCTATAAGCCTCTGTTCAGTATATGCCAAAAGAGTTTTGGAATACTCCAGGCGTATACTTCCGCCATTCTGGATATATGTGATGTGAACAGTCCTTAACCCCTTCCCAAAACTGGACACGTTTATGGCATGAAGTCAGTGAGGCCGTTCCATATGCAGCAGGTAACCGCTATTAGGTACAGCCAAAACTTGCCGCCAGGGGCTGGAATTGAAGATAACTGTGTGCGGGCCCCTTTAAACCCCTCTTAGATGTCAGTAAACAAAAACCGTGCCATTTAAATGGATGAAAAAAAAATTTGGGTGCTGATTGCAACCCCCCCTCCCATGCTGTGACGCAGTGCCAAGCGCTTCCAAAATTTGACCGTTTTTTCCCTGTGTTTGGACCCCTGTCTCATGAACAATGAACAGTTAAGCGGGGGAAACAGGACGCCGCCCCCAAAGGGAAAAGGAGCATCCGGGGAAGGGTATCACTCTCCTATTTTTCAGATGAACAAACTTTTTGAACACTCATAACACCCCTTTAACTTTCCTATCAAACTGCTGTAACCACCACATTCAGCTGAGAAGTCCATTCCTTAAAGGGGTTATCTCACTATAAGGTTTGCTTTTTATGTTAAAGATCTTGCTAAAAACCGTCACTTTTGAACTATGTCCATTGGGGTTTTTCCTACCTATTCTTAGTTTCCCCCTCTTTTTGGGTTGCTCGTCCTCAGGTTGCTAAGTACAGACCTTTTTGATTTTCCCTGATCGGGTGCCAGCACTGTTTGTTTTTGCTACATACCTGGCTTCTACTGCGTAGTGGAAGCCAGTAAACCGCCCCTGAATTAAAAATGAAACCAAGAAAAAGTGGGGAAAGTGAATAAATGTAGTGAGACAACCCCTTTAAGACAGTTTTGGCACTTTGCTTGACTTGGCAAAATAGGCATGGCTATCCATCAGCTAATTTCTCTGCTAGTTTGTAACAACGTATCAGCAAAGTAAAATTTGTTAAAGGGGGTTGGGTCCATTGCAAAAAATTTATTTGAAATGGATTTGGAAAAGGCAAAATAAAAAAAAAATGATACTTGCCTACCTGTCCCGCAACGCTGCCGCTCAATAGCTCCCCAGGATCAGCTGCTTTTTTAGGTTCCAGTCCACACAGGAAAGGCTCATGCTCCATTCACTTTCAGTGGAGTGTGAGCCTCTCTTGTGCATCAGGGCAAAAACTCTGAAATGAAGAATAGATCCCGGAGAGCTCTTAAGCGGCACCGGGGCACCTGTAGGAAAATATCTTTGTTTGCCTACCCTGACACCATTTCAGTATAATTTTTTTCAAGTGGACCAACCCATTATCTTACTACAGTGATTAGCTTTCAACATGAGGCAAAGGAAAGGAAAATTTATAAAAATTGTCTTTTAATATTGCATTTCGGAACAAAAACCTTCTTATTTTGTCTGAGTGCACACAAGTGTCTAGGTTTTCGTCCATATCCCCCTTCCTTATGACAGAGAGTGGGGGGGGTCCCCATGGTCAGAGGGGGGAAGAGTCTATATCTCTATGAAGATTAGATTGTTTACCTAATTAGCAATTGTTTTCACTCATTGAAATTCTGTAGTTTTACTTATGACAGATTAAATCTCCTGCACTTGTGTCACTGTAACGCTCAGCATAAGGGAGCTAAAATTGCAAAATCGTGCTACAAAACCCCCCCCACACCCTGACAGGAGTGTGCTCTCAAACTGCTTGACTGTAAAACAACATGGCGAGAAGTATAGAACTTTATCTAGAGGGATACAGATGTATTCACTTCTCAGCTATGAGCAGCATGTATAGGTTTGCCGCTGCCGAATGTCAGTTCTCATTCATTGACAGCAAACAAATGTCTTGAAATCTTGAAGAACTAAAATATAAAGGTATATAAGAAAGTTCTACCTGGAAACATGTCTTGTATATAACATTTAGGCATATTTGTAGTAACGTGGAAAACCTCTTTATATACTGACACACCACAACAATTACAAAGCCTCGTCTGAAAGGGGACATTCAACAGTGTTTGTCATCAAAAGTCTCAAGACTTGTTGTGAATCTATTCCATGTCCTCTATGTGTTCTCTTAGGCTATGTTCACACTTTTTTCAAGCGTAAAATTTCGGGACGGGTCCCGCCCGCAAACGGCTTGAATAAGGGGCCCCGGCCCCATAGCAATGCTTTATTTACGGGTTTCGCGCCTAAATAATGTGCAGGGCAATTTCTCCCCCCGGCGGAATTCGAGGGGCGGGGGAGGAGAGGAATCCAAGTTTCCCATGGAAGTGGATTTCCGTAATGCGGAGGATTGGGCCGTACTGAAGGGCAAATAAAAGGCGCGCAATACCGGCTCAAAGTAGAATAAGCCGTGTGAACAAAAACCTTACGCGTTTTGTGGCCCCAAATAGAAATTTGGCTGTACAGTGTTTGTTTTGGTGATTTTTGAGTCGTAAGTGAGGTTTTCCTCCAAAACCTACGTGCCCTGCCTGCTGTCCACATCATTTGTACATGCCCTCTGGGCACAAGCAGAACAGCAGCAAGAAGAGGAAACAGAGCCACTTCTAGTACTTTCTGTGTAAACAGGTAGTACATTATAATCTGATCCGCACACAGAATGCATTTAAATGAGCATTTGTCAAGAGAATTTGAAGCCGGATACAGCTGAGCTGTTCTCCTGTCTGTTGGATGAACACGATTGGGCAGGTTACCCCATAGTTGTCAACTTTTGAAAATGAAAAAGCAGGAGTTTTTAGTGGGCGTCGCGCGTAGCGGCGTGGAAAAATTTTATGGCCACGCCCATCTTGGGCGGGATGCCCCCCCCCTTTAAAAACCACACCTACTCCCCCTAACTGCATAAGGGGTTTTGGGAAAAAAAAGCAGGTAGATGCCCTTATGCCCGGAGTAGCCCCCCATAACCGGTAGTCCCCTTCAGGCGGTAGATGCCCTCTCTGTGCAGGTAGAGCCAAATTTGAGCCAGGTAGATGCCCCCTTTTTTTTAGCCAGGTAGATGCCCCCCATTGTTTGCCAGGTAGGCCCCCATTGTTTGCCCGGTAGGCCCTCTGTTGGCCAAGTAGATGCCCATTTTTTCCGGTAGTGGGCCCCCTTTGTTTTCCAGGTAGTGCCCCCCTTAGCCAGGTAGTGCCCCCATTGTTAGCCAGGTAGTGCCCCCATCGTTAGCCAGGTAGTGCCCCCCGGCCCCCATTGTTCGCCAGGTCGTGCCTCCATTTTTGCCAGGTAGACCCCCCTTGTAGCAGGTAGTGCCCCATTGTAGCCCGGTAGTCCCCTTTTTTGCCCCGGGGTGCCCCCATTGTGGGAGGTGTGCCCCATTGTGCCAGGTAGTGCCCCCCCTTGTTAGGCCAGGTAGTGCCCCCTTTGCCAGGTTTGCCCCCTTTAGTAGTTTGGCCCCCCATTGTGCCCCCCGGTAGGGCCCCCCCTTGTGCCAGATTTTCCCCCATTGTTTGAGGTAGTCCCCCTGTTTTCAGGTAACCCCCATTGTAGAAAGGGAGACCCCCCTTGTAGCCAGGGGAGACCCCCCCTGTAGCCAACAGTGCCCCCCTAAAATTAAAAATAAAAAAATAAAAAACCACAAACCCCCCCCCCGGTCCTCAGACGGCCCCCCCCTGGAACCCCAGCGTGCCGGGGAAGTGAGTGCGCCGCCGTCACTTCCTTTGACGCACATGTGTGTAGGCGCACAGCGGCGCCGGACATCGGGGGAGGAGGGGCGGGGGAGCGTTTCCCCTTTTGCCTCCTCCCCCGTCAGCGAGACTCCCCGGGCGGGTGAGCGGACCCTGGGGGGGCCCGCTTCACCCCCCGGGGGGAACGGCCGGCGGCGCCGGGTTTGCGCACCGCGGAAATAGCGCGGGGCCCTTTAAAGGACCCCGCCGCCTGTGGGGCGGGAAAAAAAATGCCAACTCCCCCGGGAGGGGGGGGGGGGACCCCAAAAAAGCGGGGCCCCCCCCCCCCAAAAACGGGGGGAGAGTTGATTTTGGGGTTTCCCTGTCTTACCTTACACAGTATTCTGGACAGCATCTTGCATCAGTATTTGTGAGTGGACTCCAGGGGTGACATGTATGAACGTTGGTGCTGACAGGCAGTTTTTAAATCGGGATGTTGAATGCCCCCCAGAATGTTAAAAAATGTTCTTCTGCAGCTCATACATACAGGGACAGGGCCGCCGTAAGGCACTTTCAGGGATACTGGTGTACGGGGCCCGGCCAGCCTTGAAAAAAAGGGGGCCCCCGCCCCCCCCCGGCAGGTACCGCCCTCTTGCATCGCAGCAATGAGCGAGAGCTGTCCTGTACTGTCTGTATTGTACTGTCAGGCGGGGGAGAGGAGAGGGGGCTGCGCTGTGAGTCACAGCTGTCCTGTATAGTTTTACACAGATTGCTTCACTGACTTCCTCTCCTCCGCGCAGCAGCCGCCCCCCTCCCTCCTCATCCCTCTCGCTGCAGGGGGGCAGGACATTAACAAATAAAAAACAATGTCCCCCCCCAGGCATCACAAACCAGAAGGAGGGAGGGGGGGGACTGTCAAAAAACAGGCTGCGCAGGGATTGGAAGTAAGTGCAAAGATGTGTGTAAAGCATGCAGCAGTGTGATTCGGCCCATCCCCTGCCCCTATTTTTACGCATAAAATTTTAATAAAAAGTGGGACACTATAAACTGAGCATATCAAAAGGGGGAATAGGAATTTTTGGGGAAAAAAAAATTCGTATCTAGGTATATGAAAAACATTTTTGAGATTCTAGTTCACATTTTTGATCAAAAATGTTTAAGCCCCCTCCCAACTTCAACGGGGATCTCAAGGCAGGTGGGGCCTACAATATTGTTACCTCCCCCCTGGATCTGTTAGACTTCCTATTCAGGGGGTGAAGGCACCGACTTTTAAAACACTCCATGATTATAAAACCTGTCAAGGTGGGGTGGAGTTGCAAAAACCGCAAAATGGAGGCAGCACTTCCTACCAAACTCACAAACTATGAATGCAATATATCGGTTATGCAGCATCTCAAAAAAAAAACTCATTTGTTGAAATAAAAAGATGACATAGGAGCAAACATACTGGTGCGGCTGACAGCGGATAATAACATTAATATCCGCAAAAACATTTCATATATCCTATAGATAGCAGAAATGCTTTTTTCAAAAATTCCTACTGTCCCCTCTTCTCCAGATAGTGATCTCGAGTTATAAGTTGTGCCACTTGTTTTTTGGAATATGTATGATTACTTACAAGCCGCACCACAGTTTGCAACCTTTTGTTCGCATTGTTTTTCATCAAAAATGTTTTTGGGATGTTGCATAACTTATATTCGCTTCTTATTTTTACTCAGCAGTGAGTGCGCCAGGCCACCTGAGGACATGTAGGGGCCCCACTCCAGTTGTCCCTTCGACAGCTGACATTGGAGCCTCAACTAGGCTGGGGGCGAGGAGGCCCTTGAATAGGCACCAAACATCTGTGGTGAAGGGGTAACTCCAATTGATCGGGGCCCGCAGTGGCGCGATTCGGAAGGTGAGGGGTGAGACTGATGTGGTAGGTTGCCCCCCACACTCGCGGCTTAGGGGGTTCTACTCTTAAGAAGTGGAGAGCCAAACTATCTACTGATGAGGGCGTCCCCACATATCTACGCTTACAGGGGCACACTATTTATACCCTGACCTATGGGGGTCCCACTAAACCTACAAGGGGGCTCACTTATTTACCATGAGGGCACACAGCACATCTTCCTATCAGGGGCCCCACCTATCTACTCTACCGCTACTGACCCTATATAACAACTACCGAAGGGCACCGCGAAGGGGGTAATTTATTACTATATCGGGAGACTATTGGATGGGGAGTGGTGGTGTCATGTAAGGGGGATGGGTGGGGGCGCAATGGTTGTGGGAAGAATGTGTTTGTTAACAGTGAGGTGTGTCTCTGGCTTGTTTTTGTTTGTGAAGTTCTCAGTGGATAGTGTGTGTGGCCGGGAAAAAGTCTCCTTGCATGAGCAACGTGAGGATACGGTGAGAAAGAGACGGTGAAAGTGGTACGACGGTCCTGTCAGACAAGAACGTCACATGTGGAGGCCCTATATGTAACTGTCACGTGTGTGTCTAGGCTCGGACTTGGGCGCCGCCGGGAGGGAGCGGGGGATGCTAGCTGCCGTCGCTCATGTGGGTAGGTCCCAGGTTCCGGCATGCTTTCCGGTCACATGACGCACGGGTGACACAAGCGTTCCGATAGCAGGAGTCTCAACGCAGAGGGATTGGACGCAGGTGGGTTGGGACGTAATGGTGCCCGGACTTCCCGGGGCGTATGGCGCGCGTCTTGGCGCCTGGGTTGGGTACGTGGTTCGTTCAGCGGAGCACAGCGCCTACTAGAGCTGCGCTCGGCTGCTCTCTCCCTGGCAGGACCTGAACGCATTTAGGCCTTCTGGCTGCTCGGGCGCTCGGGCCCCTAATGCTGAAGTGATTAGGTGCACTGAGGTGACGTGTCACTTCACCGCGATACTATGCAGGGACAGGCAGTACGGGAAGCCGGCGAGCCGGTAGCAGGTAGTCCCGATGCCCGAGGTAAGTTTGGTGGCTGGTTGGTGTTTTTTTTTTTGTATAACTACGCTACAAGGGGGGTGAGGGCCCTGTCTTACAAGGGGGTCCCTGGCACTAAAAGGGGGGGGCCCTGGCTACAAGGGGGGGGGGGCCCTGGCTAAAATGGGGGGGCCCTGGCTATCAAAGTGGGACCTGGATACAAGGGGATGAGTCCTGACTAAAAGGTGGTCCCTGGCTACAAGGGGGGGGCCCTGTCTACAAAGGGGGGCCCATGAAGCTAAAGGTGGTCCTGGTCTACAAGGGGGCCCTGGCTACAATGGGGGAGGGGCGGGTCCTGACTACAAGGGGGGGGGTCCATGACAAAGGGGGTCCTGGCTACAAGGGGGGTTCGCCTGACTTAAAGGGGGTCCCTGGTACAAGAGGGGGCCTCTGGCTAAATGGGGCCCTGGACATAAAGGGGGGCCCTGGGATACAATGGGAGCTACTGACCTCATAAAGGGGCTTCTCGTAGTCAATGTGGGCTCTGACCTAAAGGGGGCTCTGACTACATATGGGGCCCTGGCTACACAGGGAGTACCCTCTCTACCAATGGGGCCCTGGACTAAAAGGGTCCCTGGCCTACAAGGGGCCTGTCTAAAGGCAGGGTCCATGCTAACCAAGGGGGTCCCTGGCTGCAAGGGGGGCCTGACTAAAGGGGGTCCCTAAGCTAACAAGGGGCGCCCTGGCTACAAGGGGTCCCTGGCTACAAAGGGGTTCCCTGGCTACAAGGGGTGTTCCTGACTACACAGGGGGGGACCTACTACAAGGGGGGGCCCTGACTATAAAGGGGGTCCCTGGCTTTAATAGGGGGGGTCCCTGACCTACAAGGTGGCCCCTGGTAACAAGGGGGGGGCCTGTCTAAAAGGGGTTCCCTGGCTAACAAGGGGGGGGCCCATGACTAAAGGGGGTCCATGGCTACAAGGGGGCCGATGGCTACAATGGGGCCTCTGGACTAAAGGGGGGTCCCCTTGGCTACGCTTGGATAAATGGCGGCCACTGACAAAGAGGGCCCTGGCTACAATGGGGCCTGGCTACAGGGCGGTCCCTGGCTTACAAATGGGGCCCTGACTAAAGGGGGTCACTGGATGACGCAAGGGGGGCACTGACTAAAAGGGGTGGTCCCTGGCAACAAGGGGAGGTCCTCCTGGCTAAAAGGGGGCCCTGAATAAAGGGGGTCCTGGCTCAAGGGGTCCCTCCGGATTCAAGGGGGGACCCTCCTGAACTAAAGGGCAGGTTCCCTAGCTACAAGGGGGGGCAACTGACTACAAGGGGTCACTGGCTACAGGCGGGGTCCTGGTACAAGGGTACCTGGCTTTACAAGGGGGGTCCTGACTACAAAGGGTGTGGGAATGACTAAATGGGGGGGCCCGACTACTAAGGTGGGGGCTCCTGGCTAAAGGGGAGGTCCGCCTGAACGTAAATTGAGGGTCCACGGGGCATACAAGGGGGATCCCTGGCTACAGCGGGGTCCCTGGCATACAATGGGGGATCCACAGGCTACAAGGGGGGCCCTGGCTACACGGGGGGTCCCTGACTACAAGGGGGTTCCCTGACTACAAAGGGGGCGTCCCTGGCTACAAGGGGGGTACCTGACTTCAAGGGGGGGTCCTGGCTACAAAGAGGTCACTGAGCTACAAGGGGGGCCCTTGACTACTAAAGGGGCCCTCGACTACAGGGGGTTCATGGCTTCAAAGGGGGCTCCTGGCTACAAAGGGGAGGCCCTGGCTACAAAAGGGGCCCTGGCTAGACAAAAGGGGGGACCTGACTACAAGCGGGTCCCTGGCCTACAAGGGGGCCCTGATCACAAAGGGGGCCCCTGGCTTCCTAAAGGGGGCCGCCTGACTACAAGGGGGGCCATGCCTAACGTACTGGGTGGGCCACTGACTAAAATGGGGCCCTGGCTACCTAAAGGGACCTTTTGACTACCCTAAAGGTGGGGGCCCCTGACTACTAAAGGGGGCCCTAGCTCTACCTAAATACTAAGGGGCCATGACTACCCTTACACAGCAACTAAAGGGGGCGGCCATGACACTTCTGGCACACTAGCTAAAGGAGGCCCCTAACATACCTGTTATACTACCTAAAGGAGACCCCTAACTGTCTGCGAACTACTAAGAGGCCTTAACTGCCTGTTTATACTACTTCATGGGAAGCCCTAAACTGCATGTATACATACCTAAAAGGGTGGTCCCTAATGCATTGACAGCTATAATAAAGGGGACCCTAACTACCTACAGCTTACCTAAGTGGTGAGAGAAATCCAGCCTCCTACAGACTGGGGCCTTGCCTATTTGCCTACTTACCTTGGGTCTTGTTAACTACCTGGTATTATAATTGAGAGAAGGGAAAAGCGAGCCCGCATATGTATGTATGCATGTAATACTCCTGGGGGTTAGTCCTCTTCCCCAAGCCTCCAACCTGCATTTGGTGTCTATGCTCTCTAAATTATGTGGCCTTGTACTCCGCTCTCCCACCTCTGGGAAGATATGTAGACAGAGGTGGGAATAGATAAAGAGTGTGCTGGAAATTGGGGGGGATTCTAAGTATATTTGTGTGTAATTTCTGCAGGGGAGATGAGCTGTGCGACGGGAAAGTCATTCATGATGGTGGGGAAATGATGCAGAAGTGAAAGGGATAAGAACGGAATACAAGAGAAGTGAACGACTCATCAGATATGATATCTCTGGTGAGTTCCTGATTTTACTTCTATATTTGGGTGAATCATGTGACTGTATTCACGGTAATGTGATGTGACTGAGCTGCGTGTCCGACCTCTATGTGGTTCTTCTATATGTCTGTGTTGTAGGTTATACCTGAGCTGGTGGTCTGGAGCTCTATGTGGTTGCTATATGGCAGTGCTGTAGGTTATACCTGAGCTGATGTCAGACTCTAGGTGGTCTCTATATGGCTCGGGGTTGTTGTAGGTGATACCTGAGCTGGTGTCTGACCTCTAATATAGCAGTGTTGTGTAGGTTCATACCTGAGTGGTGTTCAGATCTCTATAGGCTGTGTTGTGGGTTATATCTGAGCTGTGTGTCTGCCTCTTTGTAGGTCTCTATATGGCGGTGGGTGTTGTAGGTTATACTGAGCTGGTTTATGACCTTATGTGGGTCTTCTTCTATGGCGGGTGTAGTAGGTTATACCTGAAGCTGGGTGTCTGGACCTCTATGTGGTCTTCTATATGGTGGTGTTGTAGGGTTATACGCCTGAAGCTGGTGTCTGACTCTATGTTGGTCTCTATATTGGCAGTGTTGGTAGGTTTATCTGAGCTGGTGGCTGACCCTCTATGTGGTCACTCTATTATGGCAGTGTTGTAGGGTTATAGCACCTGAGCTGGTGTTACTGACCTCTATGTGGGTCTCTATTTTCGGGCAGGTAGTTGTGTTGTAGGTGATACCTGAGCTGGGTGTTATCTGACACTCTATGTTGGCTCCTTCTATATAGACGTGTTGTAGGTTATACCTGAGATCGGTGTCAGATCTCTATGCTTGTGTTGTGGGTTATATCTGAAGGCTGGTGTCTGACCTCTTTGTTGGTTATATATATGGCGCGTTGTTGTGGTTATAGTCTGAAGCTGGTGTCTGACCCTCTATGTGCGTATCTTATTATGGCGGTGTTGTAGTTATATCCGTGCACCGGTTTAATAATGCCAGCGTACATGTGTCCCATGATTGACCTTGTGATAGGAGTTAGACTTTTACTTTTCTTGCTGGTGTTTATTTTAGAAGGTGGTGTGGCGCGTGTGACCAAGGAGAAACATGGTGGGGGATATTGTATGTGGGGTGGCGGAGGGGATATTGTATTGGGGTGGTGGGGGATATGGATGGAGCTACTTCCAGCCCTGTGTCTATGATATGTGAGGGCTGACAGATACTGTGACTCTCGCTGCTATTGTACTACACAATATAGTTCTGTTTTGAACACTGTATTATGTGGTAAAATTGGCGCGATTATGTCCGAGAGGGCGGTAATATTTTCATTTACAGTAGGGTGGGCCCCCCAAGATCAACTCCCCTGTGGGCCCCAGACCCCCCAGTCCGACACTGACTGTGTGCACTTGTATCTACCACTAGGAGCCTCATGTATGAAAACAGTCTAAGTGTAAGACTTTTTGTTGCCTATAGAAACCAGAGTGCCCCTTTCATTTCATATAGTGCTCTGGAAAAGTGAAAGGGGAGCTCTGATTGGTTGCTATGGGCAACAAAGACAGTCTTACACCTAGACCCTATATGGTCAGTGTATGGTGGTAATATTGGTCTTATTGTAATGGATTATATTCAGTAACAGTCTCGTGGCATTATTCTACATCTTTATGGTGGAGATATGTTGTGATGATATTGCAGAAATTACTGGTATTTGAATATTGTTGTTATTGGTAATATCGGCTTTAGTTTGATAAGTAACATTATAGTGGTATTAGTCACCATACGTAGTGTTATGTGGCGGTATTTTCTGGTCTGTGTATATTATTTGGTTATATTGCTCTGGGTATACTGGTTTGGTCAGTAACATTATAGTGAGATGCGGTGATCATTTGGTGGTATTTTCTAGCCCTTGTATACGTACTGGTGCACACTATATGTTGTAAAATTTAACAAGAACTAAATCCAAAGACAATGAAGCAATTGCTTTTTTTTATGGGTTTGGGCGGTGGGGGTTGCGGGCGGGGGTTGGTGGGGCGGAGCGATGGGTTGACAGGGGCGGGGTCAGCAGGGGGCATGTTGGCAGGGGGGGCCAAACACTTTAGCTGTAGGGGGCCCTGAAATTTCTGATGGCGGCCCTGCAGGCGCAGTCAGGGGTGGAACTACCAGGATAGCAGACCTAGCAGCTGTTATGGGGCCCGGGTGCTTAGGGGGTCGGGGCCACACAGCAGTTGCAAATTCATCTGCTAGCCTGGTAGTTCCATCCCTGGGCCTTGCTGGCAATGAACGTAACGACAGTCAGGGCCGGAAGGTGCTGCCTGTCATCACTCACTGTGAGAGTCCAGACAGAGCAGGTGCAGAGCGGGTGGGGGAGCAGCAGTCCCCAGCAAGCCGGTAGTGTCACTGACTTCTCTTCTGCTCGCTAATGCCCCGCCACCACCGGCTGGTAAAGACACGGAAGTGAAGAAGTCGGGACAGAAGTGGGGGTGGGGGGGAGTCGCACATTCCCAGGCAGCCAGCAATACACAGCTACAGCACAGACTCCTGCTACCTCCACCTATAGTGCTGCTGCAGACTGCCTGGTCACCAGGTGAAGGGGATAATGTGGGGGAGGAGTGAGGAGTGTGGGTGGGGATTGTAACTTGTATTATGAGCTCCAGAAGGGAGGGGGATGGGCTGGGGCAGCTTCTGTGCACCTGCCTGCATTCACCTCTTCCCCCCTGAGATTCAGTGGTGACCAGAAGGAGCAGCAGTGTCCAGAGACAAGGGACCAATCTCTGCAGCATTTACACCTACATCTGATGTTCCACACAGAACCTCCAACGCAGAGGTGAAAATGGGAACCTGAGAATACGTTTTACAATGGACGTCCACGGCTGCCGAACGACCCTATTGATTATAATAGGTTTGTGGGTTTCTGCTGTAGCGTCCTTTGTTTATATGTGAACCAGGCCTTAAGTCAGGGGTGAGGAACATTAGGGGCCCCAATATAATGTCACCTCTTCACCATTCTGTATATAGAAGTAGCTCCCATAGACTATAGAGTAATCCCTGGAGACAAGTTACATTCCAGCACCTATTAATGCCACCAGGGATTATTCTATAGCCCATACGGGCTATGTGAGATATTTCTGCAAAACAGTATGGGGACTGAGCTAGGCCCATAGGCCGTCCCCCCATAGAACTGTAGTTGCGTTGCTGGGTCACATAGACTAGCAGTGCAGTGATCAGAGCCAGCGCTCGCATAGCACAGGCTTGGTGCTTGGGATTTGAATTAGCTCTAGTCCCCAACTCCCCACCCACCCGTCCCCCAGATGTTGTAGGCAATAATGGACACAGCAACTATGTGATGAACAGAGGACGGCCGCTCCCCCTGTATAAACATCGGCATTGCTGATGTGGATGGCTGCAATGACAGCTGGAGGCTAAATAATGGCCTCTGGCTTGCCATGTACTGGAGCGTCTTAGACCCCGCTAGAGACGGGGTCTAATAAGCTGCATGTCACTGACATAATACATAGCAATACATTATTGTACTGCTCTGTATTATATAAGTGATCAAGCAGTCTGGTCCTACAGTGGGTTTAACAAAAATAATAATACTAAAAAGCAAACACAAAACCCCTGTTTGCCCAATAAAACACACTTTTGGCCTCATTTCTGAAAACTGTTCAAGCATAAATTTTCCTTGTTGCCAACAGCAACCAAACAGAGCCCATAGCAACCAAACAGAGCTCAGCTGTCATCTCCCCAGAGCAGTATAAGAAATTAAAGCTGAGCTCTGATTGGTTGCTATGGACAACAAGGACAATTTGAGCTTTACCTACCTACATATGTGGCCCTACCTATAGCTTATCTACCTATGTGGGGCTTAGAGACTACCTAGCTACCTATGACTCACCTTCTGTCTACCCACCTGGGACCTAAAAACAGCCTACATAGCCCACTACTGTACAGAGGTGGGGGACAGTGAGGGAGGTGCTGGAAAAGTGAAGATTCTAAGATATTTGTCTCCTTATCTGCAGTGGTGGTTGGGAGAAGTCAGCATGGAGGTCTGGACCGGATGGAGACCAAAAGGGAAAGACAACAACTCATTAGAGAAACGTCACCTGTGAATCACAAGATGTAACTGCACTGTAATCACTCATATGTCAATATGTCAGCAGATCCTGTGTATACTGGTATATACCACTATATGGTCACTATATGGCGGTAATATTGGTCTTTGATCTTTATTCAGTAATAGTAGAGGTATTATTCAGTCACTAAGTGATGGTAATTTGTGGCCATGTTCTGGCGGTATAATCGGATCCTTATGTCATAGCGCTATTAGTAATGTTGGTCTTGGTATAGTGGATTTGCTTGGTGGCTGTATGATGCTGATAGTTATAGTGACGTATTTGCTTGTTGGATTATCTAGTAACTAAATGACTATAATTAAGAGGTCCTGGTTGGAAGGGGGAGGCCCATCCAAAAGTTTGCTATAGGGCCCAGGCTTCTCTAGTTATGCCCTTGGGCGCAGTGTAGTGCCAATACGACGAGCCTGGCTCAGGCAGACCACCTTTAACCTGGTCTGGCTGTTCTAACTGTTAAGTGCATAGATTTGGCTTCAAAAAAATCATAAATGTGTCTACTTCTATGCATGTGGTGCGACGCCCCCAGAACGCCCCTAATCTTTGGTGCATTAAAAAGTGTCTTTGGCGCATTAAAAGGGTATTATCGCGCCACATTTTGGAGTGCACCTGTTCATACATGTTGCCCCAGGAGTGCAGCCTACAAAAATATGAAGCATATGTTATACACATTACTTATTTATGTATTTTCCCTACATAATGCAGCATATGATACTATTAATATACAATGTAGAGGCTTTTGTGCATGTATGGTGTATACCTATTTTAGTTGATCTATTTAATCTAATTTTGAAGGAGGCAGGGATGATAACTGTGAACTCACGTTCCCTTTCTCTGAGATCTGTAAAGCAGTGTGCAGAATCTCCAGTGTATTAAAGATATAGCGTTATACTGTTATTCCTTGCCTCCTGCTTGTAATAAGTTTCTATGTCAGCTCTTAGGGTATGTTCACACACCGTGTTGAGTCCGTGTGAACATACGTTTTTAGATGCGTATGTGGATCCGTCTATTGGACCCTAAGAGGACCCAAACACACATCTAGCAATGTGCAATGTGATTTACTTTGCTTCTACTGTGAAACACGCATCAGCGTTCAACCAAGTGATTGCCGATGCGCGTCTCATTGCGTCTTTCGGATCCGTCTATAATAAACTATAAAATAAGCGATCCTGCTGCATCCAACACGCATCCAAACATGCATCTGCGTGTGAACAACCCCTTACAAGCAGAAGATAGGAGAGACTAGTGTGAAACAATGTTTCAAAGAATACATAGGAGATGCTGCACATATCATTTCGGGCATGTCCCCACGGCACGAAACCGGCCGAAAATGAGCACAATTGTGCTCTATGGAAAACCGGTACAGCAGTCCCCACTGCACGGGTTTAACGCCCAGGGGCCGCTCAAAAAACATTGTGCATGTTCATTCTTCCGTCCGGTTTCTGGACGGAATATGAACACCTCAATGGGAGGGGGGTGGGCTGATCTCCGCTCATCGCGTGGGGACGGCCGCAAAACAGAACAAATACCGGCCGGCAAACCGGCCGGTATTTGTCCTGTGCAGTGTGGATGCGCCCTTAGGGTATGTTCACACAGCGTTTTTGGATACGATTTCGGGTCCGGGTTGGATCCGAAAATCACATAGAAAAACGTAGCATCGATCGGATCCAACACGGATTCAACACACAGCTGCATATTTGGATGCGTGTTGGATGCAGCAGGATCACACCCTATACTTTATTTTAGTGCTCCTGCTGTGTCTTTCGGACCAAGAATTAACATTAACAATTCTTGGAACGGAACCGAAAGACGGATCCCACAGATGTAATGTAAACACGCATCGGCGATAATTCATGTGAACGCCGATATGTGTTTTACATTGTGAGCAGTATAAAATCACATTGCTCATTGTCAGATGCGTGGTTGGGTCTGTCTAGAAAGACCCAAACACGCATCCAAAAGCGTATTAGACACAACAGAGACAGGCAATTTGGAGAAGAGTAAATCAGGACTGACCTACTATATCACTGCAGTCCAGGTCTTCCAGATAAGACAGGATTGATCTCTTCAGCAGCACTCAATGCATGGAGGGACATACAGGGGAACAAGGAATATGGTGCTGGTGGGGAGTGGAGGTGTCTGTCACTTGCTGTGGGGAATTCGACAGATGCTGATGTATTTTTGTAGTTTGTAATAAATTAGCCACACAGAAGAGACTGAGTTTCTATCTACACAGGAGAACATGGGCTGTGCTAGGATGCAGCTCAGAACACACGGTGCTCCCCAGCTTGGATAAAACCGCTCACACTGCTAGAATAGTGAGAATACATGTTAAAAAAAGAAAATCATTTCCAAGGTTCCTCTTTAAGTTAATCTTTGCTTTGTGTGATGTGCATTATTTTTCTGGGAGAAGCCCTCAGGAGATTGGTAGACTGTGGCATTGGAACAGAGTTGTTAAGATACTTTGTGTGGGGTGTAGTCATTATCCAAACTGTCACACCAAGATGGCCAACTTCTGATTGTATTATACATAAAAACCATATAAAGGTAGCAGCAAAAAATAAAATGGTGGACCGGGCACTCGTTTCACGGAATAAATCCTCTTGGGGATTCGGGATGGATTAAAAAGAAATTTTATTCCATAAAATATGAGGAGATCACCATAGCATTACAGTAACATGTATGACACGTTTCGTGCCAACCGGCACTTCCTCAGATACTTAAATGTTACTTCAGAGGATTTATTCCATGAAACGATCGCCCGGTCCACCATTTTATTTTTTCCTGCTACCTTTATATTGCCTGCCCATCGCCTACGTTAGGCTCCGGAGGAAGGGACCACGCGACTGCTGTTTCAGAGGCTCAGATAGAGCCACCTATGCGCTTATTGAGTGTTATGCCTCTAAAATAAGCCGCACAACACCACCAGATGAGCACCTTGTGATATAATACTATTTGTTTTTAACTACTTGGACGTACTTTCACAGAAAAGTGCCACCTCTTCTTTTGTTTTCTTTTGTCCACATAAAAACCATGGGTCAAGGCTTTACCAATGTTGTTGAGTCTGTGCCTCCTGCTTCCTGTCCTTGGACACAGAATTGGTTTGAATCTGTAAATTTTACAGAAAATATAAATGTGCAGGATTTCAAGGAACTGATAAATCATAGAAAATGACCACTACTCTCCCATTTCTTGCCAATCCTGCAGCGATGTCTTCATGTTCTTCATCATTCAGTCACTGACCTCGGTGGTTTGTGCTTACACGTACAGCACTGCAGCCGGTGATTGGCGGCAGCGCCATATAAATGTGATACCATCGCTGCAGGACCAGCGGGAATACAGGAGGAGGGAGAGATTTACTGATAAACGTATTTTTTCTTTTTTGAACAGTTCCAACCACAAAGTGCACAGTTTGCTTAAAATCCCGGACAACCTCTAGACTGTGTAAAACGTATAGGTGAACTCTCTCAAAAGCCCAATCTCCTATTACCTGTGGGAACTTCAAATTATCCATTACTTTAAATTATCCCCTGAGGCAGAGGAAACTTTTATAGAACTGGACTTGGCCAGGATGGGGAGAGACAGAAGATACAGCCATTCAGGTGGTCTTTAAAAGGACTCCCTGGTGTGATCCTCTGGGTTCTCCTTTATTAACAAAAGCCTGGGGTACACCCAGGGCCAGATTGGGAATAAAAATCAGCCCTGGCACAAAGCCCCCAACAGCCCACATACAATATCCGCTTAAAAAATTCCCCTTGTTCTCGCACCTCGCCACTTTCTAACGTAAACTACACTATAAAGGTGCTTTCACACGGAGCATTTTTGGTGCCTTTTTGATGTGTTTTTGTGCAGAAAGGCAGAGTAGTTAATGCTGTACATTTCTGCACAAAAAAACGCATCAAAACATGCACCAAAACCGCTCCGTGTGAAAGCAAGAAAGAAAAAGTGGTGCAGAGAAACCCCTCATCACAGAGTCAGGTGTGCACTTGCTTTACAATCAGGGACAAGCCCACACTGACACTACATAAGCACCAGCATAACCTACAACCAATCAGATCCCCAGTAGTCAGGTCACCATCACATGAATACAGCACTGACTCAACACAGAAGTAAAATGACCCCTGACAGCAGGGACTCACAGGAGACGTCATCTCTGATGGGAGTTGTCTTCTCCTTTTCTTCTCCATCTGTCCGAAACCTCCATGATGTCTTCCCTGATGAGTCGTTCCCTTCCGTTTCCTGCTCTGTCCGGTACAGCATGCAATGTCTTCTTCTCCCGGTCACTACTCGTCCCTGTAGAATTTACCACAAATACATCTTAGGCTCCTCTCTCTTCCAGCACTTTCCTATCAATTCCCCAAACAGCGTATTTTAGACCCTAAAAATTAGAAATTAAAAAATGTCAGATAAGTGGCATGTAAATAGGTAGACCCCATAAGGTAGGTAAAAAGGGCCTTCCTCCATTAATTTAGTAGGTAGACAGGGCCTACCCCAGTAACTAGCCAGGTAGCAAGGGCTGCCCCCAGCAACTAGCCAGGTTAGCTGGGGCTGTCCCCAGCAACTAGCCAGGTTAGCTGGGGCTGTCCCCAGCAACTAGCCAGGTTAGCTGGGGCTGTCCCCAGCAACTAGCCAGGTTAGCTGGGGCTGTCCCCAGCAACTAGCCAGGTTAGCTGGGGCTGTCCCCAGCAACTAGCCAGGTTAGCTGGGGCTGTCCCCAGCAACTAGCCAGGTTAGCTGGGGCTGTCCCCAGAAACTAGCCAGGTTAGCTGGGGCTGTCCCCAGTAATCAGCCAGGTAACTGGGGCTGCCCTCAGTAATTAGCCAGGTAGGGCCAGGGCCAGTAAGTAGGCAAAAAAAAAAAAAAAAAAAAAAAAAAAAAAATAAAAAAAAAAAAAAAAAACCAACCCCAAAAAACGAGGCGAGGGCAGGGCATCATATACGTAGGCAGGGGTAGTATATAGCCAGGCAGGGGCAGTATATAGGTAGGCAGGGGCAGTATATAGCCAGGCAATGCATCATATAGGTAGGCAGGGGCAGTATATAGCCAGGCAGGGGCAATATATAGGTAGGCAGGGGCAGTATATAGGCAGGCAGGGCAGTATATATCGGGGCATCATATAGCCAGGCAGGGGCATCATATAGCCAGGCAGGGGCAGTATATAGCTAGGCAGGGGCAGTATATAGCTAGGCAGGGCAGTATATAGCTAGGCAGGGGCATCATATAGGCAGGCAGGGCAGTATATAGCCAGGCAGGGCCAATAAGTAGTTTAAAAATAAAATAAAATTCTTACTCACCTGGTTTCCCTCCTCTTCTCTTGGTCTGGAGCGGCCGCTCTCACCCGAGTGGGGGCCGCGGAGCAGGCGCGCGATGATGTCATCACATCGCGCGCCTGTCCCACAGCCGCCTGGGGGCTGAACAAATGGGATCAGTAGATCCCAGCTGTTCAGCCTCGGCCGCTGCTTGCCCCTGTGCGTGCGCCGGCACTCGGGGCCCGCCGGGGGCGAAACACCGGCTTCTTTGGCGGGCGCTCCGAGCCGGCCCTGCGGCCCGCCGGGCAAATGCCCTGTTTGTCCTATGGGCAGTCCAGACCTGGGTACACCCCTCTCATACTAATACCAATGAAATGTTAACTAGCTAAATTATATAGACAAAATATTACTGGTCGATCAGAATCCTATCTGGCAAAATGTACTTATTTGGTAAAAGGATATTTTTTTATAACGCACATCCCATGATCCTGTACTTGTGTATCTACTTCCTTGTGGTTCAGGCAAGATTAAAAGGGTTTTTTCTCACCACAATGATTAGCTTTTCCCTATAGGGAATGGAATACTATTACCAAATACCTTGGTGTTTTGCTTTGTTCAGGAGATAAAGATTTTATCTACTGCTAGCTTCTCTAGGTTATCACCTCTTCTCTCTGCTCTCTCTTATCTGATTGCTCCAAGCAGCACTAACCAACATGGTGAGTCACTCTCTGCTATGTCTCTAGCACAGGAGTTTGTTTATTTAAGTTAATGACAAGCTTTAACCTTGTAGAGTTCTGCAGCCTTGTGCACTATAGATTATAAACCTCCTGCAACTCATGTCACTGTGACAGGCTCGGGCTAGGAATAGCAGAGCTAATATACCAATCACTGCTATAGAACCACCCGCAGCCTGCACAGAAAGTGTGAGTCTAAAACTGGCTGTGGTTCTGCACAGACTCAAACATTCAAAATATCTAAATATACTTTATCTGACAGAATTGAATCTGTCCTATGATTCTTTCCATTTTCTGTCAGCAAAATATATTTTATTTACCTCAAAGGCCTTTTGAAACAAATATCAAATCAACGGCTTCTGAAACAAAACAAACATTAAAGACAGGTGTTACTGTTGAGGAAATTGATGTTGTCTCATCTAATACAATGTTGTAATGCATTCCCCAATACTTTCCTAAACTCGGATTGCAGTGCTGCCACCTACTGACCTAATGCGGGAATAACTGACACAGGGTCATATTGGATGCGGTTTGTCCTGGTGCAGAGGGCATGCATTGATTCATTTATTAGCAAAAGCTTGAAACTGCACAAAGTGTTCATTTTATATCTTTACCCTAAATTGAAATGATTGTGATATAAACATTTTAGTCTACCAGATCCTCTGTGCCTGTAATAGATGGAGCTTTAATGTCACAATCCATACACTAATTAGTATAAGTAAAATTCCCCCAACAAAAATTGGTTAGAGGCCAAATACTTTACTTTTTTCTGTATCAGACAATAGCATTCTGGTAAATCAGCACAAAAGGTATGAATTCAGAACTATATATATATATATATATACTGTATTACGGCACATAACACACACAATGGCAAATCCAGACTAAGCGCAGGCTGTTTCTGATTTAAAAATTATATTAATTGTTACAAATTATAAACTTCGCGTTTCGTGTCATTTAAAAACCCTTCCACAGGTGCCAGGTGTAATAGGTTGGGACTGTTAAAATTAATGTGTCCCATTGATGTGATAGAGATTCATGTCTTATGTCTCTCATCAGTACTCTCCATATATGTGTAATGGTTAAGCCTTTGATCTGCTATTGTATCTATGCAGTGCCTTTGAGATGTGTTAATACATAGTACATTCCTACTCATCCATTTCTAGTTGACCTTTTCTGTCTTTGCATGCTGTAAAAAGCGGCCAACCTTCTGTCATAGTGCTGACTAACAGCCATAAGAAACCCTACACTCTTAAAAGGAGTGAGGAAAGAAGAAATATACTTTGTTTGGTCATTCTGATAGCTAAGTAATGAAGCTCTGACTAGCATAAAAGCATGGCGTGGACACAACTAGCTAGCTTCTGCTGGGACCATATTGGTGCCCAGCAAACCCCGCTATGGCGTCATTGAACTAGATGGGTATACATAAGGTACAGAGGGGCTCCACATTTCACTCTGCACGAACTATTCATCTATAACTGCAGCTAAGTATCATTTTATTTCCTTATTTATGTATTAAACCTTTCATTATTTATACATTCTGCTTCATTGTAATTATTTCTTTGACTGCCAATCAATCACCCGCTTACAATTGGTGTCAGAAGTGGGATTGGCGCTCCAAGAATTACTACAATTGTTTTATTGAGAGATAGCAATGTATACATTAGCTGAGATGTTCAGTTCTGGGGTAGGTGACAGAAATCGAGTCCACTCCCCTGGTGGGTGCATGTATCACAACAAAGTACACTCAATTGGTTGCGTCACCATTCCGACAGACCCCAGTCAGTCGATGGTGAACCTTTTAATGTCTCTTGAACGGCTGAAGACCACAGCAGAGGTGGGATGGATCTGCAAGTTGACACGAGTGAGAGAGATATACAAGTAGTACTGAAGACAGAGCCAGTGGTGTGTTTTAGGGTATGTTCACCCGGCGTCTTGCCTCCATATGAATATCCACTTTTCTGATGCGTCTCTGGGGCCATCAGAACGACCCAGAGACGCACCTAACAATTAGCAGGGACTTTATCACTGCCTGCAATGACAGACACGCAGCGGTGTTCACATGAGAGATCGCCGCTGCGTGTTTGCATCACGCCTGTCGGGTCCGTCTTTAGGATGCGATCCAAAAAGTGACCTGCAATTCTTTGATCGCATTCACAAGACAGACCTGACAAGCTCGATGCAAACACGCAGCGGAAATCTCTCATGTGAACACCACTGCATGTCTGTCATTGCAGGCAGTGATAAAGTCCCTGCTAATTGTTAGGTGCGTCTCTGGGTCCGTTCTGATGGCCCCAGAGACGCATCAGAAAAGTGGATATTCATACGGAGGCAAGACGCTGTGTGAACATACCCTTACAGAAACAGGAAAAACATCAGAAAGCCACATTGTAACACTGAGTGAGCATAGTGTCAATGTAGTTATAGTAACAATATCTGGAAATGTTAGTGTCAGGGATTGTGAATGAAATGAGGAAACTATTCAGGGTTAGAAATGATACTCAGAATTTGCACTGACATGTTTGTGTTTTCTTCCAGGTATATCTTCCTGTTATGTTATGAACATTTAAGAGCAAAGAGTTATATAACATGTGTTTCATTATCTTAGAGGTCAATTTTGAATAAAAGGGAGACAAAACATTGTAATGGATATCCTTTTAAATTAGGTTACAGCAAAAAAATTATTGAGCTCATTTTGACATCATTGTGTACATCTTAATGTTAACATTTGTGTTTTTCCCTTTGTTTAATACTCTTTTGATCCTGCAGCTGTTTGATAGCGGAGAATGGTGGATGCTGCCACTAATGCTTCTTTTTCCCTAAGTGATTACCTGGGTGGGGAATGTAACCGACCTTCTGTTCATTTTGTAGGAGTAAAAAGAATTTCCTTGTGTAAAATGTCTGTGATATCACTTGTTAGAGCTGAGCTCTGGGGGCAAATGAAAAATAATGAAGTTATGTGGAAGGAATATTTAATTTGTTTTAGACAAATGGGAAATGTAGTCACTGGTGAATATGGCTGTGGTGGTTGCTAAGAACTTGGAGATTCAGGGGACCACTTGGGTGCAGGAACATTGTGCATTTCTATAGCAAATGAGCAGGTGGTTTTCTATTGCCTGGCCCTGTAATGTGGGTTCCCTGATGTATGGTGATGAAATTTTCATGGTCTTTATAATGGCTACTGTTTTCTATCACCTAGGGGTGGCCCGTTTTGTTGTGGGACGCTGTGAATTTTATTTACATCCCTGATTGTGGTTTCATCTGTCCCCTATTAATGTAAGTTCATGGTTGTCATTTATGTTTGAAGTGAAGCTCCAGTTAAAGAAAATATAAGGGTATGTTCACATGGCTTATTTTGCCACGTATTTCAGTGCGCATTTAGCTGCATATTGCACATTATATGCGGCGAAATGCGCGCCACAATTACTGTAATTCATAGCTCTCATAGAGAGCTATGGATTACACGTCGTCTCCTCACGCGTACAATGCGATCATATTGTTCGCGCAGGGCCTCCCCGTGCTTTGGAATTATGTGCTGAAATAATCCGTGTGAACATACCCTTAGGGAAAACTATGTGTTCTATGTGAGTGTTGTGTATGGGCCCGTGTCTATATTATGTCACTGTGAGCATCGCTGCAGCAAAAATTTACAGCTTGCAGACTTGTGTGCAATGTAAGACCACACAAAGCATACTATAAAGTCTGGTGATATCAACTGCATAGTATGTATTATAACATACACAGTTAAACATGCTGGTACTATAGATTATCAAACAGGAATGAATTTAAGAGAAGTTAATATAATAGTAATTTATAGGTCATAATGCAGGTCTCTCCATGAAAGCATGGATGCATGGTCACTGACACAAAGCACATGGAGACTGGCTTGTTTACCTTTGGAATGCTAAGGCTATGTTCACACGGCTTAAATTGGAACATATTTCGTACTGCGCTCAATAGGGGGCGAGATACGTCCCAATCATTACGGTAATCCACAGTTCTCATAGAGAACTATGGATTACGCCTCCTCTCCCTGCTCGCACAATATGCCGCGGGGTGAGATAAGTGACATGTCAATTACTAGCGGCGAATACGCGAATTAATGTCTATGGGGGCCCCCCCCCCTGCCTCGCGGGAGTCGGCACAAGCTCTCGAAGTCCCGGCGTAATTGCGGGGTGTAATCACGCCACACAATTATGCCGTGTGAACATACCCTGATGCTTAATGCTAAGTTGCATGGTTTTGTTTTTTTTTTAACACATTTTATTGAGTTTTCAAGGCATACATTAAAACATGTAACAGCTCAACAGAGCCTGATAACAGAGAGGGTGCATTCTTTGCATGTGTTTCATAAGTTCAGGCTGTGTGTATAACTGATTACACCATTACAAGTGATCTGGTTACAGCAGTACAGGGGCTCTGGTTACAAGGAGCTTGTGCAGCCAAAAGCATGAGAACTCTGCAGCCATGAGAACACTGCAGGAGGGCTGCAGAGCTGACATCCTCTCCCTTCCCCTGCTTCACACAGAATGATGATGTCACAACTCTTCAGTGAGGGGAGACTCACCTCCTGGGACTCCTCAATGTAGTGTATCTCCACACACCTACTGAGAGTCGAGACTCACCCTTGGATAGAGACAGCTCAAGTATGCGAAAGCTTCAAATGATAAAACCCCTTTAAGGGGTTACAACAGCTGTCTTTAATGCAGGTAACGAGTTGATTAGGAGTGTCTGAAAAACCGGCCGCAAACTTTTACATGGGGCTCTATGGAAAACCTGTGCAGCAGTCCGCACTGCACGGGTTTTCCGCCGGGCGGTTTTTGAGACCGTCGGCCTCTCGAAAAACATTCTACTTGTTCATTCTTCTGTCCGGTTTTTGGATGGAATAGGAACAAGTGAAGGGGGAGGGCTTTTCTCCACTGAAAAAAAACGGACAAATACCGGTCAGATAAACCAAACGGTATTTGTCCTGTGCCATGTAAACGGGCCCTTAAAATTGCAGACTGTTCATGTCTTTGTCAGTGAGCAAACCTACAAAATCAGCAAGGGATCAAATAATTATTTCCTTCACTGTAAGTCTGCCCCAATGTAAAGTAAGCATTTGCCAAGTGTGAACATACCTCAGTCCTTTTTTCTATTCACTCCTGTGTTTGACTCAAAAAACTGCATCAAAACTGCATGTGCCCTTAGGGCAGGGAATATACTTATTTTTCACCCCCTCATTCGTCGTGGTCACGGATAGATTATTTCCTGACCTCCCCCCAAATGTCAGCAAGAGTGAGAACAACCACTATTGGGGATTTGGTTATTTCCGACCACGCTCCAGTTCTTTTGAAGGTGTGTGATTTTACACCCCGAGGAAAAGAACATATCTGGCGCTTTCCCTCATTTCTCTACAATGACGAGGACTTTGAGAACTGCCTCAGAAACTGGTGGGTGGACTATAAAGTGACTAATTCTATGCATGAGAATACTCCTAGCCTCTATTGGGAAACAGCCAAGGCAGTCTTACGCGGCAGGTTAATTTCATACATAGCGGCTAGGAAAAAGAAAATCTAAGCCAGGTTAGATGACTTAGCCCAAAGTCTCAGAACGGCTTATACAGCTTTTACTACCCATCCAAATCAAGAAACTAAGGAGAATTGGGTCACTACGAGGAAAGACTATGAGTTCTGGTTAGCACAGAGGGAGATATCAAAGAAATCTTACCGGAATGCCCAAATATTCAAATTTGGGAATAGGTCAGGGAAACTATTGGCAAACGTAGCTAAGGGACTTCGACCCCATAACCTCATATACTCTTTTCAAGACGAATCAGGGACACTCAGACATTCAGGGAATTAAATAATAAATATTTTTCAAAAATTTTACGCCAGTTTGTATCGCCCCTCAGAAAAGGCGACAATTGAAACAGACAAGTGGTTAGCGGGCATAGAATTACCCTCGCTTACGCAAGAGGACATAGACTTTTTAGGAGCACCTATCACAGAGGAAATCGTCTCACAGACAATTAAATGTCTAGCTAATCAAATAGCCTCGGGACTGACCGGTTATAACGCAGAATTCTTTAAAGCACTCCTCCCCGAGACAGTATCTACATTAACCAACATTTATAACTCCTTTTTGGAAGGCGAAAGCATTCCACAACATAGGAAGGAGGCGTTTATCACAGTTCTCCCAAAATCAGAAAGAGATCATCTGAACCCAGCATCCTACCGTCCCATTTCCCTTATTAATGTTGACATAAAAATACTTTCGAAAATTATGGCAGACTGTCTGGCTGTCTTAATGCCCAAGTTAATTTCTGAACACCAAGTAGGGTTTATAAAAAACAGATCGGCACTAACAAATATACGCAAGGTCCTGACCATACTAGATGGCATTAAAGTTTATCCACACAAACACAGATCCCCAGTCCTGTTAGCTTTTTCAGCGTCAATTGATAACGTCAGCTAGGAATGGATGGGGAAAATAATGGATAAAATGGGTTTTGGGGGGGCATTTAGTCAATATATTTCTCTACTATATTCCAACCCGACGGCCAGGTTAGCGATCCCGGGGTTTCTATCTGATTCCTTCCCACTGTGGAGGAGAACGAGGCAGGGGTGTCCATTGTCCCCTCTACTCTTTGATATTGCGAGAGTCTCTGGTGAGACATATTGTTCAGCTTAAGGAATTTGGTGGCATTTGGGTGGGTAAGCAGGCACTAAAAATGGCTCTATTTGCCGACGATATCTTTTTCTGTGCCCAACCGAGCAAAGAGGTCCCCTTGATTTTAGAGGCCCTTAAAAAATTCGGTAATTATTCTGGATTTAAAGTAAATGTCACAAAGTCAGAAATTTTGGATCTGACACCGTGGGGCAAGTATGCGATGGATACACTGGAACATCTCCCAGTAACTAAAGCCCAAAAACATATTAAGTACTTGGGCATCAACATCGGTAAGACGCCATAATCTGTATCGATCTCAACTTTCCTCACCTGATACATAAAGTGTGCTCGGAACTGATAAAAATGTCTCACTTACTGATACCCTTCCTAACGCGCTGCTATCTAATTAAAATGATCAGCTTCCCGAGACTCCTTTATACACTTCAAACTGTCCCACTCCTATTGAAGCACACGTGTCAACAAATTTACAACAGCCTTTACCAAATTTATCTGGAAAAATAAAAGACCCAGATTTGTGTTAAAAAAGTTAATGCTACCAAAGGATATAGGAGGGTTACATATCCCCGATAAAAGAACGTATAATCTAGCAGCCTTACTCCGACAAAGTCTGGACTGGATTAAGGGAACATCGCTTTTCTCCAATCTAGAACTGGAGACTGACTTGGTATCCCCATGGAATCTTAAGGCCCTCCTACATACCTCGTATAAAATGCTACCCAGCATAGCACGCCAAAGCCTGATAACACGTGATACGATCATCGCAAGGAAGGCTGCCAGAAAAATATTCAAACTCCCATACCAGTCCAGCAATCATATGACGTGGTGGGATCACCCTGAATTCCCCCCAGGCCAAGGATACCTGGCTTTCTCCTCTTGGAAAGCTAAGGGTATCCATACGGTACAACAGCTAATCAACGCTCAGGAACATCGCTTTGTAACATTTAGTGAATTTCAAACTAAACATAATATGAATCCAACACAATTTCTGGCATTTAATCAAATAGTCAGCTTTTTAAGTGCCAAGTTAGGAGATCTCACCAGACTAAAAAACAATAAACAGTTTGACTCCTTGATAGGGGGGAGCTGACTCACCACGTACATTATCACAGCTATACGCAGGACTTCGGTACCCTTATGAGACATTAGAAGCGGCAAAAATTTTCGGGGGTTGGCACCGGGATTTTCCTGACGTTGATGTGGCCGATAGGGTGATGGAAGGATGGCAACAAATCAGAAAAGCCTTAACCTGCGAGGCTTGGAGAGACACCTATTTCCGGATGGTACATAGGGCTATCTACGGCTTTAACATACCGCCCCACCCATCCTTTCCAGACCGCATCTTTCAATGCCCAAAATGCTCTGAGCCCCACACTGACCTAATACACGGCATGTGGTCGTGCCCGGAATCCCAGAAGTTCTGGGCCCAACTGGTTCAGACACTAAAAATTAATCTCAACATCGAAGTCCAACTAGACCCCTTAAAGCTTCTATTTCATAATCTCCCAGTGATAAGGGAAAAAAAAATAAAAAAAAATAATAAACGTATTCATATTTTCCTAATGGCAGCTAAAAGATGTCTATTTTCTGAGTGGCTTAACCCGACAACCCCCGCACATGTCAACAGTGATATCGGCGATTAAACATCACATGATGATGGAAAAAACAGCTATGTTGCACAACAAAGAGGCAAAGACGGGCCATTTTTTTGCAACATGGCAGAATTTTATTGAAGCATTCTTAACAGACAATGAAATCCAATCACTCATGCAATCTTTTACAGGGACGTCATGGTATTTAAAGCACCAAATGGCCGGGTCTTTAGGAAGATTACAGATTTGAGGGTCACCTAAGGAAGTGGGAACATAAAGAATCTGGGACGACACAAAGGGGGTTGGGGTGGGATCGGATTGGATCGAGTTAATCTTTATTTTTTTAGTTTGTATGTTACGTTCTCTTTGGAATATACGAAACTAAATGATTATCAGATCATTGAGTGCAGCTATGATGATATATACTGTTACTTTAAGCACAAGACCTTAGCCGGTGCCTTATGTTAAAAAGATACACAAATGTTTACTGTAAGTATAACAGATTTTGGAGCACTACATTTCTACGTCGTTGTGAATTATGTGTTGCATGTTGTAAAAACTATAAAAAAGAATAAAAATTTTCATGATAAAATAAAAAAAAAAAAACCTGCATGTGTGAATCCAGCCTTAGGTTGGGGTCCTGCTGTGCGGATAAAATAGCGGCTGCCGATGCCCACACATTTTTGTCTGTGACATCATAGTTTCTTCATCAGCCTCGCACAACCATTGGCAGCCCTGGTTTCTGCATGCACTGTGGGACCCCAGCCTTTCAGAGGTTTTCTTGCACAGGGTAGGTGATAAAGGTCTAATTGCTGGGGGTCCTGCCACTGGAACCCTATCTGATTGCTAAAGCAAAGGTCATGAGTCCCCCCTCACCAGGCTTGTGCAGAGAGGTCGAACATACACACTGCTGCCCCATTCAAGGTCTATGGGTCCAAGTCCAGTGCATGGCTATCTGTTTTCCTCCTATAGACTTTGACTGCATGTTTGGCTCTGCTCTGTTCAAAGACCCCCAGCAGTTGGACAGTTAACACTGTGTGTGGGTGATAAATATCTGTGGTTGGACAATCACTTTAATGCTATGAAAACCCTCACCCTGAAGTAGATATAACCCACAACTTTATTATGTTAGTAACCATCATCACACAAATGATGAAGTTAATAACGGGGAGGCCTGTGCCTTACACAATAAATAACCAGTCAAATATAGAAAGATATACCAGTAATCAAAATATGCACCAGTTACATGGTATAATGTGACCTGAAGTCAGTTCATGCATACTTCTGTTATATGGCGTAACTGGTATATACTTAGATTATACCTTACTACAGTAGAATGATTATTCCTCGATACATGGGGACATGCCACCACTTTACAAGCTGGGAATGACCCATTAACTGGATGTAGCAGCCACATGTGGAAGGAACCAGGGCCATGTGTGGTGGCAGTGGCTAGTTGAACCGAACATTTTACAGTTCTAAGGTCAAATGTAACGTCCTAGTTCGACACGCCATTTTAGTTTTCAGCGGCTTTCTGCACTTTTGGCGGCCATCCAATCAGTGCAGAGCACAGAGAAATGTCAAAAACATAATTGCTGAGGTTTAGGGCTCTCATTGGCTGCTAAAATCACATGACCATATTATATATATTTCACTGTATTGCCTTGTGAACGCCTGTGAACACACCCTTAGAGCCAAATTTTCTTCACTAAGTTGTTCCAAGTATCCATTTTACTGTTATGGATGGTAATAACAGCTTCTCCTCACCTGTATAGGTATAAAAATTAACCACAACATCTTCTCACATAGACTTTAATGGGGTTCCAAGTTGGAATTTGAATAGAACTTCAAACCAAACTCACAAAAATTCAAGGTTCTAATCAAACTGGAACATTTTACTCTTCCCTCAACACTACTCAGTAGGGCTGGGTTCAGGGAGCATTTTTCACGCCAGATCATGAACTGCGGTATGTATATTAACACGGAAAAAAACGTGTGTTCCTGTCACTAATTTTATGCATATTTCACATATATACTTCCCCTCAGCAGGACACTGTATAATTAAAGTCAGCAATGACAATTTTTTTTTTCAGAAAGGCTTATTGCTTCATGATAGTGTAATACCTTATAAATAACATCATGCATTTACCGAATAATACTTCTTCTCTGATCGGAGTCGTTCTCTTCTCCATCCGGCCCAGACCATTATGATGACTGCTCCCGGCCACAACTCCTCTCTGAAGAATTTACCACAAAAATTTTAGAATCCTCACTTTTCCAACACTTATATACCTCCAAACCTACTGGGGAACCTATAGAACTACCTACTGAGGAGGGGGGTGTCTATGTACCTTCCTACCTAATGGGGCTTATATAGGAAAGCATGTTGGCACCCTATCCCCCACAGCAATGCACTTTCCTATGATAGGAAAGCCGGGTACCTGCTGTGGGGGATCCATTGTTTGCACCACCACTGGAGCCGCGAGGAGCAAGGAGTACAGGGGAGGATGGTTTTTTTTACTTATAACTAAGTTGTATGACAATTTCATTGCTTTATTTTTAAACTGGAAAACCGATTCAACTTTCTATACATTCAGCAGCAGAGGGCAGCAGTGTACAGTAGCTACTCTCATCCCAAATCAGCCTTCAATGCAGAAGGCACATGTGACCTCGATTCCACATTCTGCAAATATATATATATATATATATATATATATATATATATATATATATATATATTACGTTTAGCACATGTCAATGCAACTTCTGAGCTCACATTCAACTAGTCAGACTAGATTAGAAAGTGTAAGTACGACAGCTTTAGAGGCCACTTTTCTAAAATGAGCATGATTGGTGCCATCCCAAGTCATGGTAATATTCTCTGCAGGAAGGCATTCAGGTAATCTGATTTAAATGAACCAAAGATGTAAGTGCTGCATCTGATAATGTAAAAAAAACATTGCAGCCCAAAATAAATATACAGCTACAGGTTATAATTCTCAACATCTGCACCTTAATGTATAAACCCTGAGGCTGCTTTCAATGGTTCAGTTTGTTAGATGCAGTTTTTATAGGCAAAAGCAGGATTTAACCCCTTACCAACATTGGACGTATGAGTACATCCTAGTGGCAGCGCGATCCCACTATATATCCACTCGGTGGTTACAGTGCAGGGTGGTGCCGCCGCCATCCCGCACTGTTTAACTACGCAAACACTGCAGCAAAGAATTCTGCAGCATCTAAATCAATGAGAAATCTCTCACTCCAATCGGGGCGCCTGCTATGGAATCGCAGGCTCCTAGTCGGTGAACATGGCAGCTGGAAGCCTTGTGAAGGCTTCCATCGCTTTTTTTTTTTTTCTGTTTTGCTACTTCCTGGACCTGGAGTTGCTTTTTAACTGCATGTACATCCTTGGAAGAGGCAGAAAGGCAGAGAGAAATAGGCAAGAAACAAAAGGCAAAGTAGGGGACACACGCACAGTCATTTACAGTAGCTGTAGGGTGGGCCCCTACAATAAACTCCACCGGTGGGCCCATAAAAACTGGTGGGCTTAGAAACAGCTTAACTGGTGGGCCCCTAGAATCAACTCCACCTGTGGGCCCTAGGATCCGACACTGTTCATATGTGTCCTCCAATTAAGATCCATTCCTGGTTTGGCTTCAAAAACTGCATCTAAAATGCTGAACGTAGCCTTAATCCATAATAAAAACCTAATGTGTATGAGATTATGGTAGAGATGTTAATCTGTAGACCAGATAAATGTAAAATGTTGTCTCTTTAATTCAGCAACATTGCTGTCATCTTGATAAAATTGCCCGGCGTATTTTTGGATCATTGTAGCTGAGAGCACCTGAGGTCGCTCCTGACGAGTCTTAGTACATACCAGTGTCCCCCATGACATAACGATTCTGGAGCATCTTTCCTTACATCTCTGATGTGTGGTTCCCCAGTTGGGCACTAGGCATGAGTGTGTCCGTGTACGATCTGACATTGACCAATCAGAGCTGACAGTCGGGGTGAGCACACGGCAAATCAGGGGGGTGCTTGTGAAATGGGTATTGCAACCCGTCATCCAATAATGAGATAAATCCACAGCACACACAAGGTAGGTAAATGATACAATATAATGCATTCCTATTATCCATACTACCTCCTGGTGAGTCTTTATATTCTTCTCCTCCCTCCAGATTCCCCCCTCACCATTACCTATACTCATTTCATTTTTTTAATTTTTTTTAGGCTGCCCATGTATTTTTTCCCATACCCATAAGCCTATATGGTGAGTTTCCCCTACACTCCTTCCCTCCCCTTTATATGTCTACGGATCATCATGTACTTACATACCTATCTTTTTACAGTGTCCTTGCTGCCTATCTATATATTCCATATCCAATTATTACCTCTGATTATTCTTGGTAAGCCATTGCTTTATTTATAGACCACATCTTTTCCATTGTATCTTTGTGTACTCTTATTTCCTCTCCATTTGATTATCATTTCTTTCTTTTCATATACCTGTTGATTCAGCTCCACCTATAGTTTCAGCACTCTGCTTTTTACTTGTTTCTTTCAATATTCAACAAACTTTTATTCGTACATTCGTTATTCCTACTGTACTGTATTATTGTTTCTGATTTTCCAGGGATCTACATGATAAAGGTGGTCAGTCAGTATGAGCAGACACACCCCTTTGAACACTGGAATGGTAACACCCACCTCCTCCCCATTATCTTCAGGGCCCGGCGGGGGTTCCCATTATCCTTTTCGTGCCGGCGGCCCCTTCCAACATTATCCCCGCCCCGCGGTTCCCCCATTATTTGGCCGGCCCCGCTTTTCCATTCCCTCGGGCGCCGTTTTTTCCCATTCATCTCGGGCCCCGGGGCCGCTTCTTTCCCCTTCATCTCGCCCCGGCCCGCTTCTCCCATTCATCCCGGCCCCGGCGCCGCTGCTCCATTCATCTCGGCCCCGGCGCCGCTTTTCCATTCATCTCGGCCCCGCGCCGCTTCTCCATTCAATCTCGCCCCGGGGCCGCTTCTCCCATTCATCTCGCCCGGCGCCGCTTCCCCCATTCATCCCCGGCCCGCGCCGCTTCTCCCATTCATCTCGGGCCCCCGGGGCCGCTTCTCCCATTCATCTCCGGCCCCGGCGCCGCCTTTTCTCCATTCATCTCCGCCCCGCGCCCCCTTCTCCATTCATCTCGGCCCCGGCGCCGCTTCTCCCATTCATCTCAGCCCCGGCGCCGCTTCTCCCATTCATCTCGGCCCCGGCGCCGCTTCTCCATTCATCTCGGCCCCGGCGCCGCTTCTCCCATTCATCTCGGCCCCGGCGCCGCTTTCCTCTCCATTCATCTCGGGCCCCCGGCGCCGCTTCTCCCATTCATCCGGCCCCGCGCCGCTTTCCCCATTCATCTCGGCCCCGGCGCCGCTTCTCCATTCATCTCGGCCCCGGCGCCGCTTCTCCCATTCATCTCGGCCCCGGCGCCGCTTTTCCATTCATCTCGGCCCCGCGCCGCTTCCCATTTATCTCGGCCCCCGGCGCCGCCTTTCCATTCATCTCGGGCCCCGCGCCGCTTCTTCCCATTCCATCTCGGCCCCGGCGCCCTTCTCCCATTCATCTCGGCCCCGGCGCCGCGTCGCCCATTCATCTCGGCCCCGGCGCCGCTTCTCCATTCATCTCGGCCCCGGCGCCGCTTCTCCATTCATCTCGGCCCCGGCGCCGCTTCTCCCATTCATCTCGGCCCCGGCGCCGCTTCTCCATTCATCTCGGCCCCGGCGCCGCTTCTCCCCTTCATCTCGGCCCCGGCGCCGCTTCTCCATTCCTCCCCGCCCCGGCGCCGCTTCTCCCATCAATCCAGGCCCGGCCGCGCTTTGCCCATTCATCTCGGCCCCGGCGCCGCTTCTCCATTCATCTCGGCCCCGGCGCCGCTTCTCCCATTCATCTCGGCCCCGCGCCGGGTTCTCCATTCATCTCGGCCCCCGGCGCCCCACCCATTTCAAATCTCCCGCACCCTCCCGCACCTCACTGTTACTGCTCCCACAGCCGTCGCTCACCTTTCCCATCCCCCTTTCCTGGGCCGCCGCTCACCTGCGCTCCACCTGCCGCCGCTCCACCTGCGCTGCCCCCCCCGCCCGCCCCCGCACACCTCTCCAGCATATCCCCTCCCGCCCCAGTGCGCTTTTTCGCATCCGCTTTCCCGGGTGCAAAGCGCAGCTGATACGTACTCCGGGGTGTGGAGCCTTTTGGACAGGTGCCAAAAGCGGACTCCATTATCTCCTATGGTTTTTACTTGCGTAAACCGCAAAAAGAATTGACATGTCAATTCTTAAAAACAGATGCAAACGCGCAGGAGAGCCCTCAAAAACGCATCGCCGATCTCCCGTGGAACAGCGAGTTTTTTGCCATTGAACTCAATGTTAATCACACTGACAATTGTTAGATCCGTTTTGCGGATCCGTAAAACGGATCACAAAAACGCCGTGTGAACAAGCCCTTAGTCTAAGAGAAGATACCACAATTGTTATTTCACAAGTATTTACTAAAATAGACCTGACAGGAGAGGTCACAGGTCCTCTTTAAATCACTCTGTAGTCCTAGACTGATAGAACCTTGTCCTGTTTATTTCACAGGGTAAACATTGCTGACAAATGTTCTTTGAGTTAATCTGTTTTCCTAAGCAGATCACTCTTGAAACCATTCCTAGGTTCTTGTAAAATGTCATTTCTGCTCCATTCACCAAATGTTGGCAAACACTATACACTTGGCTATCTTCAGCAGTTACATATGCCATGAATGGAGTGGCAATCATACTAGTCACATGGGTGACCCCATTCTTGTGATGAGAGGGGGTCCCAGAGGTCAGACCACCACCGATTAGAAATGTTACCCTGTAGGTAGGAGATGAATGTTATGTGTGGTCCAACATTTAAGCTCTTGCTTCCATCTGCATCAGAACCTATGAAACAGAAACACTATATACAGCACTATATTTTTCCTGTCCCGTTGACTGACACCTTGGCGAAACATGATGGACTCCACAAGGTGTTGGTGGTGTATCGTGTTAAAAACAGCAAGTACAATGTAGATGTGAATAGTGCCTTATTGTTTAGGCTACCGCAGAGGAAAGGTGTTCTAAAAAAAGACACATTATAAATAATTTACATATCTATCTATTTTATTATATATATATATATATATATATATTATATATATATATATAATATATATATATATATAAATATATATATATCAACCTCCCCCTGTTCTCCTGCTGAACTCCTCTTTGAATCCGGAGTGGGTGGCGTAACGTCATCACATTGCCCGCTCAGGAACGCCACTATGTGACCCAACGATGCAGCTGAGTGGCAAGAGGGGGGTCTGTGTTTGGGGTGTGTGTATGTGTTTGTGTGTGTGTGTATTTTTTTATGTATGTAATGTATATATTTTAATATATATTTATATATATATATATACACACAAATGCATACATACACACAGATGTGTGTGTGTGTATATATATATATATATATATATACACACACACACATATATAACAGTATATATACACACACATCTGTGAATGTATGCATTTGTGTGCATATATATGTGTGTGTTAGTATATATAGATATATATATATAATTTGCACACAAATGCATACAAACACACAGATGTGTGTGTGTGTGTGTGTATATCTATATATATATATATATATATATACACTCACACACAAATGCATACATACACACAGACCCCACTCTTAACACTCAGCTGCATCTCTGGGTCACACAGTGGCGTTGCAGAGTGGGCAATGTGATGACGTTACGCCACCCACTCCGGCTTCAAAGAGGAGTTCAGCAGGAGAACAGGGGGGAGGTGAGTATTATTATTTTTTTTTTTAATAGGGGGCCCAGTATACCTACCTAACTACTGGGAGGGCATGTCCAATATATCTACCTAACTGCTGGGGGAGGGCCTATAGTCCTATATACCCATGTAACTACTGGGGGGAAGGCCCTATATACCTACCAAACTACTGGGGGCAGGCCCTATATAAATAGCTTACTTCTGGGGGCAAACTCTAAATCCCTATATACCCAACTACTGGGAGGCAGGCCCTATATACTTACCTAACTCCTGGGGGGCAGGCCATATAAACCTAGCTTTTTTCTTTGGGCAGACTGTAAAGCCCTACATACCCAACGACTGGGAGGCAGGCCCTATATCCTTACCTATCTAATGGGGGAGAGTATATATACAGCACCTCCTGGAGGCCCTATATACCCTTCTACCTACTTGGGGGTCCCTATATATCTTCTTATTCAGGGGAACCGTATACTGAAAGGGGACTAAACCAAGTAGGTAGGTTAGACCTTAATCAGATAAGCATGGAGACTCTTCCTATTAAGTAATAGGAAGAGTCTGCCTGCTTATCTGACTAAGGTCTAACCTAAGTAAAAGGAGCATCTTCCTATCCGCCTGTCTAATTTGGGGGGCTGTCTACTATTGTTCCTACCTACTGGTGGCACAAATGGGGACCCAATAATCTTCTAGGGGCACTTTCACTGTGTGGAGTCCAACATGTATATTGTTGTTATTGGTAATATTGGTCTAGATATATTGATTTGATGAGTAACAGTATGTTGTATTAGTCACTATATGGTAGTGATACGTCGGGTATTATTTGGTCTTTGTATATTGTTGTTATTGGTATTATTGGTCTTGGTATACCGGTTAGGTCAGTAATATTATGGTGGTATTGGTTACTATATAGTGGTGACATGCATGGATAATGTGGCCCTTGTAAATTTACTGACTCACAGAATACAGATTACATGTCAATTAAATTGTTCAGTGTAATCTCCAACAAAAACTAAGCCCAAAAAACAAAAGGCACAATTGCATTTTGTTCCTGTACACCGCACAAATTTGTTGGGAGGGTTTAGGAGGCAGGCGAGAGGGAACAGACGCTTCAGCTGTATAACCTTAATTTCTTCCATTCCACCCCCTGGTCCATTTGAAATTAATTTTCTTCTATAGGACAATCCCTGTAAATACCGTGTTTCCCCGATAGTAAGACACCCCCGATAGTAAGACGTAGCGGTGTCTTGGGAGTCCTAATGTAAGACGTACCCCGAAAGTAAGACGTAGCGCGGCCTGATGACGTCACTGCCTGTGCCGGATGACGCGCGGGAGGCCGGAGCAGCGAGGAGGCGCGGCGCGGGAGACGGAGCAGCGGGGAGCCAGGTAAGTGTTTTTCTGCCTACAGCCGGCCCTATACCTGCTACACTGGCCCTATACCATGCCTCAGCGGCCCTATACCTGCTACAGCGGCCCTATACCTGTTTTCAGCTGGCCCTTTTCCTGCCTACAGCGGCCCTATACCGGGCCACACCCGGGGCCCTTTTCCTGCCTACAGCGGGGCCCTATACCGCCTACAGCGGCCCTAAAACCTTTGCCTACACCCGGGGCCCTTTATCCCTTTTTTGCCCCGAAAGTAAGACATAGTGGGACTTTTTGGGGGTAAAAAGAATGTAAGAGGGCTTTTTTCCTATCGGGGAAAACCGGGAAAAAATTTTTTTTTTTCTCCCAGCGCGCTACCTGCAACATCCTCTTGTTTATTGGGGAAAAATTTGGGTTTTAAAAATAGTGGGGGGTTGTGGGTTGTCGCGGGGTAGGGGCCGGGGGCTGAAGTTTTTGAAACCCGGGGCCCCCAGGATCTTTAGCTACCCCCCGGGTGTGTGTGTATATCAGGTGCGAGAAAGGGCGCCCCTTACAAACGGGCCTCAATTCCCTAAAGTTCTATCAGGAGGAAGGGGCCAAAAATTTCCCTACCAACATTTTGAAAAGCTTGTGGAAGGAACCCAAAACTACCCAAGAAAAACATTTTAAGGCATGTCCCAAAATACAAATTAAAAATTTTTATGGAAACTTAAAAATTCCCCTCTTCATTATTTTTGGCTTTTTGGAAAATACAGCCCAGCCCCCGGGTTACAAAGGGGATAGGGCTTGGGTTTGTTCTTAAGTTAAAAATTGTATGTAAGTGGAAAAACGGGTATATTTTTTTAAATGAAATTTCCCTTTTTTTTTTTAGTTTTGGATAGCAAAAAAAAATTGAAAAAAAAATTTTCCCCTGCACTGTCTTTTCCCCTTTTTTAGAATTTTTTACCTAACGTTCTGTTCTCATGTACAGCGTGGATGCTGGCGCTTGTTATCATGGGGCCCTTTAAAAATCTTCGGGTTTTTTAACTAGGGGGAAAGTATGTAAGTTTGGGAAAGGAAAGTTTAAGTGGGGGGCTGCCTGTATAAATAAATTTTTTGGTTCCCCAATTTACCCAAAAGGGGAAGGGTTTTTTCTGATTTCATGTCAGATAGTGAGAAAAAATGCAGTTTTGGGGGGTTTTTTTTTTGTGTATGTAAAATTCTGGTTTTTTTCTGTATATTAAAAGCGCATCACTTAAAACCCAAAAATTTAGTTTGCGATATATAACTTGCATTACTTAACCCACATGGGTAAAACGTATATCGTTTGGAGTGTCTAGCTACCCCTCATATACCTCTGATATAACAGGCGCAAAGACTAGAAATTAATCTGTGTTTTGGCCCTAGATTTATCCCGTTCGTTTGTAGTTGCAAGGGTTTAAAAAAGGTACTTGAAACAGCACTTTTTTTTAGAATGTGCTATTTGTATTCATAGTAGCCTAATGCACAATAGATAAAAACTCTTGGGAAAAAAACCAACAAAATAAAAAATAAAAAACAGATTTCCAAAAATTTTTTTGCCTTCGCGTTTTTTTGTGGACCCTTAAAAGCTTCCCCTGGGCCCGCCCATTTTAAAATTTCCCTTTAGCGTTTTTCAGTCCCTGGAAGTCCCCGTAGTAAAAAAAATGATCAAAAATTTAAATAAGTGTGTATAAACCCAAAAAACCTTCCTTTAAAAAACGACTTTTGGTAAATTTTAAAAAACTTTTGGTTTTTTTCCCCCAAGGCAGGCCAGGGGGAAGGGTTTTTTGGGCCATTCCCCGAAAGGGTTTTCCAATTTTTTTTGGGGGGGGAAAATTTTTTGGGGGGCCCCTTTATTTTTGGGGGGGGGGGGGAATTAACTTTTTGGAAAAAAAACCCTTTAAAACCTTAAACCATGTAAATTCCCGAGACGCTTTCCCCGTGACACACTGGGGGGGACATGTATTTACGGGGCTAGCCGTAATCCAGATACTTTCAGCCCAAAATTTTGGCGCAGCCCTGTTCTCTTTAAACTATAACAGGCGCATTCCAAAATTTGGTGGGAAATTTTGGGGGGCCCCCCGGGACTTTTTAAAAGCCCCCTAAATTTAGGGGGCGTTCTGAAGGTGTTCCCCACCCCAAATGTACAAAGCTACACAAATTTTTACTGGGGGAACACAAAACTAGGGGCCCAAAAAATTTAGAACAGGCACACCAAGTTAAAAGTGGTCTGTCTGAGTCCTCGTTTTGGAGCTAGAAAGCGCCTAATCTATGACCCGCAGTAGAACAGGTTCATAAAAAAGGCCCGTTCTACACTACTAACGCGTGCAATAAAATTAACGCCTGGGCGCCAAAATTCATACATGTAGCCCATTGTATTTTAAGATAGTAAGAAGTTTTGGTCCATAAAATGCTTGTTTATTTGTGAAAAATATCAAAATATTGTGAAAACTTTGACAAATTTGCCATTTTCAAACTTCTGTGTGTAAGACAGATAGTTATTCCACTCAAAATAGTTTAGAACTAGCATCTACCATATGTAGACTGTAGGTTGGCATCATTTTTTAAATGTCTTTTTTTTTACAGACATTAGGGACTTAGAAATTTAGTAGTAATTTTTCACATTTTCAAAAAATTTTGCAACAGATTTTATTTTTTTAGGGACCAGTCCAGTTCTGACATGGTTTTGAGGGGCCTGTATGCTTGAAACCCCATCTAAGAAACTACACCCCTTCAAGTTTTTAAAACCGTATTTAAGAAGTTTGTTAACCCATGAGGCATTTCACAGACATTAAAGCAAAGTGGAGGTGAAATTTCAAAATGTCACTTTCTTTTGCATATTTTCAATTTTTATCCATTTTTCACTGGATAGATGTGACTAGGTAAGCCAGGTACGTAGGAGCACCTACCGGACTCTGGGGTTTCATTTTCAATACAATTTTATTTGGGTGCCATTCCATATTTGCAGGCACCATAAGGTGCTAAAACTTAATAAACACTCCTAAAAAGATCCCATATTGGAAACTACACCCATATGGAATATATCCAGAGGTGCAGTGAGTATGCCCCATAGGTATTTCACAGAATTTTTTTGTGTTAGGCGGTGAAAATGAAAAAAAGAACATTTTTTTTCCAACAATTTGCAACTTTAACTGAAAATGTTTAATTTTTACAAGGAATCCTGGAAAAAAGCACCCCAAATTTTGTTACGCAATTTCTTCCAAGTTCAGCAGTACCCTATATATTGGTGTAAACTGCTGTTTGGGCGTATGGCAGGGCGTACAAGGGAGGAAGCACTATTTGGCTTTTAGAATGCAGATTTTTATGTCGTATTTTCCCCCAATTTATAAGAACAGGTGACACCTTCCAGAAGTCACCCCATCTTGAATTCAACACCCAATGGATCTCATCTAGGGGTGTCTTTTGTGTGCACAGGTGTTCCATAGTTTTTGAAAATGAAGGGGTCATGAAAATGAGGGGGGAAACGCATTTGCGTCATTGTTTTCTTGGCTTAAATTTTACAGCGTTCACCGTGCGGCATAAGTGACGTGATAACTTTACCATGCGGGTCGGTACAATTACAATGATATATAATTTGTATAGTTTTTTTTAATGTTTTATTGCTTTTACACAATAGAAATGCGTTTATAAAATTTGGGTTTTTATGTCTTCATAGGCTGATAGCCATAATTTTATTTTTTGTATACAGAGTTTAGCTGAGTATGGGCTTGTTTTTTGTGGAATTAGTTGACGTTTTTATTGGTAGCATTATGGGGGACATATGGGGGAACTTTTCATTAAGGTTTTTGTGAGGCGTTTTGAACAAAATACAGCAATTCTGATAGTGTTTTTATTTTTTACAGCGGTCACGATTTTGTATCACCATAGTGTGAAAGCCATAACAGTTTTATTTTTCTTTGTACGGAGCTGTGTAGGGGCTTGTTTTTTGCGGGATGAGTTGACGTTTTTATTGGTATCCTTTTTGGGGGGACATGACTTTTTGATCGGTTTTAAATCAGTTTTTTGGAAGGCAGGGTGAAGAAAATAATGCAATCGTAGTAGTGTTTTTTATTTTTATTAGCGCTCACTGTGCCGTATGAGACAAGTTAGTTTTACTCTGTGGGTCGATACGATTATAGCGACACCCAATTTATATAGTTTTTTATGTTGAAGTGCTTTATTGTGTAAAACAATATTTATGCATCACTATCTTCTACTACCATAACTTTTTTTATTTTTCCATATACAGAGCAGTATGTATTTTTTTTTGCGGGGTGAACTGATGCTTTAATTGGTACCACTTTGGTGTTTTGATCGCATTTTATATCGCAATACTGTGTTTTTTTTTTTTTTTTTTTTACGGCATTCACCGTGCGTGTTAATTAACACTACATATTTTTAGGGCAGGTCGTTGCGATGCCAAATATGTGTACTTTATTTGTTTTTGTGTTTTACCTTTAGATCACTGATACAATAGAGATCAGTACGCAGCATTGCTGCTGTATACTGGTCTCCATGGCAACCGTCACTCACCATGCCTGGCAATGCTCACAATGCATTGTGAGGCATTGGTGAAAATCTTTCAACACTCCTGGGCTGTCAGGTATTCACATCGCTGCTGCTGCACCAACGAAAAGCAGAAAGAGCTCCCTTATTCTGCCATTGTCTTAGCTGTGGCGATGATAATACATTATGGCAATTAAGGGGCTAATCACCCATGGCCGGAGCGCTCTCTGGCTGCGGGTGATGCAGAATGAGGCTAGCGGTGATATACTGCAGATCCCATGTCACGATTGTGAGCCTGCATGATCTGCAGGACGTACCAGTACGTCCACTTGTGGGAACAAACTCATAGTACCAATAAATAGAAAATTGTGTAAAAACATAAGTTTTGTATCATCGTGTTCAAGCTATAGTTGCCTTTCTCGGTCCTAGCACTATCCATTATATTCTTAGTATGAAGAGATAGGCTTTCACAATCTTAGTCCTATTTACCTCCTGTAATGTAAAGGCACATTTGTAAGCCGAGTACCGAGGGCAGGTTAGCCGGAATACAGCGAAGTCACGGACAAAGAACACGACTCCAACACCGGCTCAACAACGGTTTGTTTTACTGAATTCTCTGAAACAAGATGGGTTTAACAGATCCCCAAAACACAAAATTTACAAAAGGTATCCTGGCCCTGTGCTCACAAGTCGCCGCCAGAGTGTACTCTCTGGATGCCTGGTAACTTTACCCAACCGTTTGGGGGGTTTGGGAAAGGCCGATAACCCCCTACCTTCTTAATACCGTATTCACCAACGGGAACAATTGTGTATGGTGGCATTAGGGCTCGTGGTGCAGACAAAACGCTTACACAGCTTAAATGATTTACCACTTCCGTCCCAAACAACAGGACACAAACTTTTCCCCCACAGATGAACCGGTTTCAAATAGCTAATGGTGCGATAGCAAACCTCTCCAAGCCCGGGCAAAAAGTATGTTTTTTGGGGAAATTTCCCCTTTTTGGCCTGTATCAAGCCTAAAAATCTAAATTTAATTTGGCCCTTCTCACAGTCCTGAATCGTTGGCTTTGCACCCCCGGGCCTGGGGTTTCCCTTAAAGAGGGCCCGGGGAAATTTTCCGGTCCTCGGGTTTGCAGGGGATGGGATGGTTGGTCCGGCTGCAGACAGTCCTGCTTCCGGGTAGTTGTCCTTTTTTTCCGGGGTTCTCTCTCTCTCTTCTATGATGGGTTTTTTTTGTAAAAGGCAGGCAGGCTTCCTTTGTCCCTGGAATGCTTTGAATCCTGGCTCCTTTTGCCCCAACGTCCCGGGTAAGTTCTTCTTGGGTTTTTCTAGCAGCTTCTCAAAGGCTGCTACATGCCCTTCATTTGAATTTATACGGGAAAACTGGACATGTGGTTATCTTGTGGCCAAACAGTAAAATTAAAAAAAAATTTTTTTCACAATGTCATGCAGGGGGGATTTTATTTGGGAAAAAAATTCACGGGAGGCTGTTCCCATTCCCCAACTTTCCCACCCAATAGAAGTTGGCTTCCTCGAAAACCTTCCCCAAAAAAATCGTCTTGCGCATAGCGCTGGGGGGGGGGGGGGGGTTTAAAAACAGGGTTTGGGTTTCCCTGAGGCCCTTTAAGGGGGCTAGGGCTCAGGGGTTAAAGGCACCCCCTGGGGAAAGGGTTGTTGGGTGTCCCCTCTCTTCCTGGGTGCAAGATTGTCCAGCGGGAACCCTCATTTGGGACACCGGCAAGGGGGCCCAAGCCCAACCATTCTTCAAACCTAAGGGGAGGCGGCGGGGCCAGGGGTAGGTATTTCGGGCTATTTTTCGGGGGCACTTCAAAATCCCCTCGCACAAACATATTTCTTTTGCAGAATTTTGATGGGCCCCCTGCCCCTTTTCGGCTTTTACCTTTTGATTTGGGATGGCGGGGGTCCACCCTTCTCTTGCCATTTATGGGAGGGCCCCCCCCCCTTTCCCAAATTTCCCAAAGAGGCCCTTTACTCCTGACCATGACCCAAATCCCCGGGGGGAAAAAATGATTTTTTGAACACCCTCGGGTTTTTGGAAATGCACCTTGTTTCGATGCTCCCCTAAATCCGGGGGCCCCCGTCCGCAGTCGGCGGCGGTGTTCCTGGACCCAAGGCCTTTGGTTTGGGTGGTCGGGGGTTTTGTTTCTGTCGGACCGGGATTTAAGATCCCCCAATCTCTCGCCCTTGGTCTTCCAAACTTCAATATGTGGGGGGGAAAAACCTGTGGTTTTGGGGCCCCCAAATTGTTATGGGCCCCCACATCGTTGGAAGGTACTCGGGCCCACCTAGCCTTCGGCTGCCCTTTTTAGTCCGAGCATTTGGTTTAAGGGGCGGTTTTTAAACCTCTAAAAAAGCTCCGTTCCCCCTGGGATGTTTCGGATTTGTAGGGGAACGTAAATCCCTTTACAAGTGGTCCCATTCCCGCTCTTTTTACCCCCTTTTGGAAACACGCCCCCTTTGGTTTCGGAATTTTACCCTTTGTGGGACCCAAACACCTTTTAAGGTTTTGCAGACCCCCCTCGCAGCGACTCGCGTCTGGCCCCCTTTGGGGTTTCAAAACCCCGGCATACTTTGTGAAATGGTTGTCATAAACCAAGCATTTTGGGAATCCCCAGAGGAGAGTCCCCCAAATTTTGCACTTAGTAAAATCATCAGGAGTTAGGGGGCAGATTTTCCGGGGATGGTTAAAAGGGGGAAAAGCCCGCTGTTCATTTGCTCTTACTTAACCCCCCAGGTAGACACTTGAGGAAAGCTTCGGGACCCCTGCTTAACAAGCCCGGGCGGGTTAAACCAGTCTTTGGGAAGCCACTTATAGGTTTTTTTAAACCCCCCAAAAATTTGGGCGCCTCTCTCATGGGCTTCCCTAGGGGGCCTTGACCTAATGAATGGGGGAAAACAATCTGTTGTCTGTGATGTAACTCTGATTGTAAGTAGTTGGCCCGGGGGCACAGGGACCCTGGGAAACATTGCTTACCCAAACTCTAAACAGCTTTTGCCCCTCCTGAGTCAGCGGGGCCCGGTTTCCTTTCGGTCGGGGAAAGGACCCGGACCGGAAACCCCCTTTTTCTTTTTTGGTTTTTTCGGGGCATCCATCCTGGACCTCTGCCAACCCGCCACTGTTTTCCCAAACACCACGACCCCCGGGGCCCACCACTCCACTTGGGTTTTCCCACTTCTGGAATGGGGGAAAACTGGCTAAATTTCGGGCTTTTTAAGTGTCCTTTTAATTCCCTCTTAAATGTGCGGGGATTTTTCATGGCCGGGGGCCAGTTTTGGACTGCTTCCCCCTTTCGGGGGGCCCGGCTGCCCCCTTCTAAAGGGGACCCCATCCCCCAAGTACTCAATTCCCGGCTGTTTGGGGGAGTGGCCCTTTCTTTGGCTTGATCTTATGCCCATGGTCTCGTAGTGGTTCCAGCCCTTGCCGCAGTTTGAAGATGGTTGTCAAAACAAAAATTCCGAACCCAACCACATGCCCAAGGTAGATCAGCACCGCCCTCAAATTTAAAGATCCCTTTAGCAGTGTTCCCAATCAGCCCCCCGGGAATTTGTCCCTGGGGGGGGGGAAAAGGGCCCAAAACGGACCCGTTTTTTAACTCATAGATTCCCATAGGCGAATGAAGCTGTCTTTCCCCTATCCTTCTAAAGCCACTGGTATTCCCCGTATCCGTGGCCGGGTTTAAAGGGGTAAAAAAGGGGAAATTTTCAGGGCCTAAAAAAAGGGGGGGGGGGACGGGGGACTTTTTTAAATCCGGGGGAGGGGTTAGGCATCCAAAAGGGGTCTGGGCATTTTAGTTCCTGTTTTTCTAGCAGAACCTGGGTCCCATTCTTTTTTCGCACCAAAAAAAACTGGGGGGGGCCCAAAGGGACTTTAAACTTCTCTTAAATTCCCCCTTTTTCCCCAGATGCGGGGCCCATTTTCTTTCACTTCCGGGTTTAATTTTGGGCGGGGATTTTTTGGGGGTTACGTTTCTCGGATGGGCGGGGCTCGCCTTTGGGGATTTCATGCTCGAGGGGTAGAAGCACACCGAAGTCTTAATTATGTCTTGAAACGCCCCCGGGAAATTTCCCAAATGGGGATATTTCCCGCGTTTTTTTGCCCGGGATTTCAGGGCCCTTGGGGTTTAAATTTCCCATTGAGCCTTTTAATCACCGGTATTCCATTCCACGTGGGAGGTCGCCCTTTTTGGACCCCCACTGCATAGGCCCGGGCCCGCCTATTTGTGGGGCCCAATTGGTGATTCTCTCGCCGGGGAAAATATCTTCTCCGGGAAAACATGGACTTCGGTTTGGGTGGGGGTATTTGCAGGAAAATGGTCAATCGCTGTCCATGACATTAAAGTTTCTCAGGGTTTACACTTCCCCTCTCCACAGTGGAAAGGGGCCCCCCAACTCCCAGGGGTCGGTTCTGTGACTTTTCCCTGTGGGAGGGTTCAACCCAAGACTTCCACCCCCATTAAATTTCCCGTCGGGTTTTTTTTCCCATTTTGGGAAAGTATCAAATTTTTTTAATGTCTGGGGATCTTAAAAGGGGCTTTCGCTGCACCTTAAAGTCCCCAAGGGGTCGCCCGGAAATGGGGGGGCCTTCTGCGACTGCAGCCCCTCCCCATTTGTTTTGGGCCTTTCTGTGGGGGCCCGGGGTGCGTGGGGGCCCCGCTCCCAAATTTTTTTGGGGCCCCTTTTTGGCTTTGGGAGGGGGTTTCCAGGTCTTGGAGCACTTTTCATGCCCGGTTAAATTCCACTTCTCTTTGGGGTGGGTGATCCACCGGGCACAACCCCCTTTTGCCAATGTTTTGCCCAAAAACGCGGCCCTGCTTTCCAAAAAACTTTCCCTTGTACCCCGTTCATATTGTTGGGCTGCCGTCGCCTAAGGGACCTGCCATCTTTGGTCCAAAATGTGCCGAAGGTCTCTCAAAAAAACCCCAAAAGGATCGGGGGTACACTCTGACCCAGTATCAAAAGACAGTGCCCCCTTTCTGCCTTCTAGTTGCTTCCAAAAACGGACTACTGGCTTAAAAGATCGTACCCCTAAAGGCATGGGTTTTGGTTTTATTTTTCCCCCGCCACGGGACGCCCCCCTACTGTGGCGGTTGGTTTTTTAAACGCCGGCTCCCCCCAAATACATTTTTTGCGATATCTTGGCGATGGGGGCCATATGTTGTCAAACCCCAGAAAGAGGGGCCCCTTTTACCTCGGGCCACCCCCTGGTGGACCTCTTGCGGTGGGACCCCCCCTTGTGGAGCTAAATCTAAAAAGGGGTTTGCTGCGGGAAGCCGAAGTCACTTTGGAGTTTTGGGGCCCGTTTGCCTTCTTTGGGGGTCCCTAAAGGAAAAGTTCTTTTCCTTTGCTGGGTAAACCCTGGCCCCAAATTTTTTTAAAGATCGGGTTTCCCCCTGTTTTTCGCTTGCTTGGGTAATCCACACCCTTTTCCCCAATAGGGCCCGGGGTTTCCTTTTCCCTCTCTACAGCGGTTTAAGGGGGACACTGTTAAACTTTCGGGTTTCAGCTTTCATTGGGTCATCCCCTTTGCATTTTGGCCCCGTAAGGTTTTTATTTTTCGTCCCACTTTTGAACGGGTTTCTTTTAGTACCCTTATCTACTTAAAGGGGGGGGCCCCCCATCCCCAGGGGTTCCCGCCTTTTTCATTCAATGTTTCCGCGGGGAAATTAGAGAACTGCAATGGGGTTTTCTCACCCTTTTTTTTGCGGCCGGGGTTAAAGAAGTAACTTCGCGGGTCCCAACCATTTTGGGAAAAAACCCCCCGGGGCCCCCTTTTCCAAACCCAGGAGTTTTATTTTCCCCGGGCGGTCCCTTTCAGACTCGGTCGCCCCATTATTCCCCCTAACTTTTTCCCCCTGAAAAGGCCCCCTGGGTATCTCGCCCGTTCCGGAGCTTATTTTACATTTTTTTAAACCCTACGCTACGCACCCTTTTTTGTCCAGTCCTGCAGTGCCCTTTTTTTTTCCCATAAAATTTTGGGGTTGGTTTGGGCAATAGGGGCCCCAAAAAAAAAAAAAAAAAAAGGGACTTTAACCCTCACTTGGGGGGTTTCTGTAGCGGCCCCCTAAAGTTTTGGCTTTTGGGCCGGGGGCCACTGACCCCGGGGGAAAGGAATTTTTCCCCCCGCACCCTTTTTCCAATCGTTTTGCGGTACCCTGAAAAAGCCCTTACGCCAAGTTGAAAACCCGGTCCCGAGGGGGTTTTTCCCGGAAACAGAAAAAGTAACGGACAAAAAACACGACCCCAAACACCAGCCCCCAACGGTTTTTTTTTCTGAATTCTCTGAAAAACAAGTGGTGAAAGATTCCCAAACAAAAAAGGTACAAAAAAACTTTTCCTGGTCCCCTGTGTCCCAAAGCGGCCGCCGATTTTGTTTTTTTCTGGATCCCGGGGAAACTTTACCTTCCCGGGGGGTTGGGAAAAAGGGGTCGAAAACCCCCTTTTTTCCCTTAAATTTTCGGGTAGTCCCAAGGGGGAAAATTGTGTATGGTGGCAGTTAAGGGGTCGTGGTGCAAAAAACAGCATTTTCCCAAAAGTTGAATGATTTACCCCTTCCCTCCCAAACATACGTGACACAAACTTTCCCTCACAGATGAACCGGTTCAAGTAGCTAACGTCGTAATATCAAACTCTCCAAGTCCTGAACAGGAGGATGTATTTGGGAAACCCTCCTTTGGCCTGTAACTGAGCATAAACTAACTAAACTAATATCAGGCCTTCTCACAGTCCTGAACTCGTTGACGTGCACGCATCCGCTGAGGTACCTTAAAGATGGCCGCCAATTCCTGTCCTCAGGTGCAGATGGATGGGATGGATGGTCCGGCTGCAGACAGTCCTCGCTATCCTGGTAGCTTGTCCTTCTTATCCAGGAGTTCTCTCTCTCTCTATGATGGCGTCTGTGAAGACAGGCAGGCTCTCCTTTGTCCCTGGAACGACTGTGAATCCTGGCTCCTTTAGCTCAACTGTCCCTGTCAGTTCTTCTCTGAGTTTCTAGCAGCTTCTCAAATGGCTGCTACATGTCCCTCATTTGCATAAACTGGAAACTGGACATAGTGATATCTTGTGGCCAAACAGTAGAATACAAATAAATATTTCACAACTGTCATGCATGGGATTTTACTTGGAAAACACGGAGGCTGTTCCACTGTCCCACACATTCACATCTTTCAACTCTCATATTGGTTTGTGAATATCTGCGGTAAACCATAATTCAATAGAAAACGCTGATTTAAAAGGTTACTAATGGTTGGACGTGACAGTTGGTTGCTTCTCACCTCCCTTAAACATGCTTGGAGTTGTGTGGCATTCATCATCCGGTTTCACATGGCAATGAAGCAGTCATCAGTGTGTGATGGAGCCAAAGGATGTCCACTTGATTGCCTTACTGTGACTCTCCCAGTATCTATCTCTGTTGCAACCTGCTGATGACACTCTGTGCCACTCAAAGCTCAGTGGCCACTTCCATCTGAGAGCATCCTGCTTGAAATCTCACAATGGTGAGGTACTGTTAATTGTAAGATGTTGTCTTGCTCTCAAGATGTCACAATGTGACCACCATGATGAGGAGGACTGGTTAAATCCCAACTCAAATGTATCCTCAAAATTTATTGGGGCGATTCAGGAATACACCTGTTGTGAATTTTGCCATTTAGCTCATTATTAGAGATCAGCAAGTTTGCAAAAAGTACTGAGACATTGAACAGATGGACATGTGCTTTCTAAAGATATGGTCTTATTTAGTGCATTTAAAAAGGTCAAAAATGTTATGTTCATCCTGAGATTTCAACCAAAAGCTGAATATCCCTTACTTTTTGTGAGATGTATATATATTTATATCTCCTACAATGCATGATTTTTAAATTATTTTTCGTTTCCTTTATTCTACCTCTAACACATTCCATACTTCCCTATTTCTTTTTTTTACTATCAAGAAATAATAAACTGTATGTAGGTCAGTAGGTCAATGGATTGTAATGATATTCTAGGTCAGTACTAACCACTCAAATAAGTTTACTATGCATTTCTTTGTACATAGCTTTTTTGTTATTACTTTCTTTACATTATTACTTCAGAGGCTTCATTCAAGCCATTGGGATTAAGAGAGTTAAAAAAAATTCAAAACTTTAACCACATTTGGATAGCGATATGTGATTTATAACTTGTATTACTTAACCTACATATAGGTAATGATATGTGACATATAACTTGCATCACTTAACCCACATGTAGATAGCGATATGTGATATTTTTCATATTTTCCGTTATGTCCATATTTTTCGGACTATAAGACGCTTCTAGGTTTTAGAGGGGGAAATGGGAAGAAAAAAATTTGAAGCAAAAAGTGTGGGCTGAAGTGTAGTTTTTTTGGGGATACATGTGACTTTTTGATAACTTTTTATTCCATTTTTTTTGGAATATTAAATGCCCAAAAACCCCACAATTTTGGTGGTTGGAATTTTTTTTCTTCTACGATGTTCAGCGTACGGGATATATGATGTTATATTTTAATTGACTGGACTTTTATTATTTGTAGAAGGGGCGTGATTTAAACTTTTATTTTTTTTATTTTTACTTTAATACTTGGTCCCCCTAGGGTATTTGACCACTAGGGGGCACACTTCCTTGTCCTATATACAGCAGTACATAAGATTTTTCATTCATTACCTATTACAGCCTGCCATAGGCAGGCTGTAATAGGTGCACATACTCTGTACATGGCAGCTATGAAAGCCTGCATGAGGCTTCAGCTGCCATGGCAACCGATCGATCCCCTGTAATTACATTGCAGGGGAGTGATTGGACAGAGGATGCTCCTCATTCAGCTGGCGACAGTGGAGGTGTTAAGAACAGGGATGGAGCCGGCTCCATCCCTGCTGTAAGCAACACCCGCCACCTGCATGGAGCAGCCGCTGAATGCCTGAACCAAGCGGCTGCCTGCACACAGCACTGAACGATCTTGGATCGGCAGAAGACTAGAGTTCTGCGATGCTGCTGAAAGCTGGCAGCGGGGTTTAACCTTTTAAACTCCGGCGCTGGCTTCCCCCATCATTGCGGAACTCCAGTCTGCCAGCCTGAGGTACATTCGGACTATGAGATGCGCTTTTTTCCCTAAGTTTGGGGGGAAAAGAAGGGGTTAGTCTTAAAGTCCAAAATATACGGTATAACTTGTATTACTTATCCCATATGTAGAAAGTGATATAAATTGAGTTACTTAATGGGAACGTGTCACATAGATTATGCCCCCCTTGCTAAGGGCAGCAAAAGCTAGTGTCAGACCTGCTGTTTCCAGCGATGTGTCCCTTGTTATGTAAGAGGAAGGAGTTTTCAAGCATTTAAAGGTGTTGTCTCACTACATTCTCAATTCACCTTACCTCGGTCCTGTTTTCTCGGTTTCATTTTTTAATTCAGGAGCGTGTTAACTGGTTTCTACTGGCCTGCACTAACGAGCTGCTGAAGACAACAGGTCTGTAGCTAAAGCGATCAGAGCTGGCAGCCTATTAGGAGAGGTCTGTAGCTATAGCGACCTGAGGAGCTGATGCAGCCCATGCAAGAGGGGATATCTCAGAATAGGTAGGACATTGTTAATGGACACATATTGTAAAGTGACTTGTTTGTGTAAGATCTTTAAGCTAAAGGCAATCTTTGTAGTGAGACAACAACTTTAATGCTCAAATCTAGCAGTTTGCAGCCTGCCCTGCCAGAGAAGAGTCCACTTAATTCATGAGCAGGTGTTAACTCCGCCCACCCATCGCTAATCCTACCCACCTGCTGGTTATTTACAGGTTTCCACCTATGCAAAGTAATAGGTTGAATCAACCATGAGTGGGCAGGGCTAACATCTGCTCATGCAGGAATTAAGCAGACTATTTTTTGGTAGAATAGGCTACAAACTGCCAGATTTGAACATTAAATGCTCTAAAACTGCTGCATCTTACAGAATAAGGCACACAGCGCTGGAAACAGCAGGTCTGTCACTAGCTTGTTCTGTCCACAGCAAGGGTGGCAAACTATGTGACAGGTTCCCTTTGACCTACATATACATAATGATATGCGATATATAACACATGTAGATAGTGATAATATACAACTCATATACAAGCTACATGTAGAAAGTGATAGGTCATATTACTTAACCTACATATACAGTAGGTTGCAAATATATTCATACCCCTTGAACTGTTCCTCATTTTTAAACATTACAGCCACAAACTTAAATGTCTTTTATTGATATTTTATGTGATAGAGCAAAACAAAGTAGCAAGTATTTGTGAAGTGTGGCATCCAGATGTATTCAGCCCCTTGTATTCTGATCCCCCTAAATAAAATCCAGTGTGACCAATTCCTTTACCTAAATAGTAAATGGAGTACATAGGTATGTAATTTATTCTCAGTTTAAAGTTGTCTCACTACAGGCTTTCAGCCCACTTCAATGCTTCTGGCAGCAAAGCATTTTTGAATTCAGGGGCGTGCTTCTTGTCTGCTTCTTCTCCTCCCCCTTCCCCCCCTCCCCTCAGCACACAGAAAGCTCTCCTTCTATACAGCAGGGGGAGGGGGTTTGCTGCCAGAGTTAACCCTGTGTGCGCCTGCCTAGGTCTGTTGCAGGCTCCTGGATCAGCTGCACTGTCAGCTCCACGGAGACAGCAGGGAGAGGGCTGATCTATGAGTGTGGAGAGGTCTGTGAAGCTGTGATTGCTAATAGCAGAGCAGGGGGGCTGTAAGTGTTCCTATACCCCCTGCTTAGCATACAAATCTCCACATCTCCAGCAACAACAAACAAACCCTGTCAGAACAGAACAGGGCAGCTGTGAAGTGAGTTACTATAATCAGGATGTGTCACTAATACAGCAGAGCAGGGAGAGATAGGAAGCGTTCACATGCCCCCCTGATCTGTTCTATTAGTATAGTCACAGCTCCACAGACACATCATGATTATAGTAACACACAGGGTCACTGCTGTCACATCATACTGACTCCAGATCAGCCTCTGCTCTCCTCAATCTGTGTAGAGAGCAGGAGGAAGCAGGCACACACAGGGTTAATCCAGAAAGCACAGCTACACAGACGCCAGAGCCCTCCCCCTCCCTCCACTATAGAAGCATTCTGTGCTCCAACCTATATTCAGAAGGTGATGAGTCATCAGACCTGACAGCCAGTGAGATAAAGATCAACAGGTCTGCTGCTATAGAGATTTGAGGAGCTTATGCACTACTACTAACAGGGATAACTCAAAATCAGTAGGACATTTGTAATGAACATATATTGCAAAGCTGCTTGTTTTTTTTAAAGATCTTTTAATTAAAACCCAATCATTGTAGCGAGACAAGCTCTTTAACTACAGCTGTTTTGTGAATGCCTAAAATGTTTGTTAGAGAACATAAGTGAACAAACAGCATCATGAAAACAAAGGAATACACCAGACAGCTCAGGGATAAAGTTGTGACCAAGTGTATGGCAGGGTTAGGTTTTAAAAAAAATAGTCCAAGCTTTGAACATTTCACAGGGTGCTGATCAATCCATCATCTGTAAATGAGGAATATAGTGCAACTGCTAACCGACCAAGACATGGCCATCCACCTAAACTGACAGCCTAGACAAGGTAAGCACTAATTAGGGAAGCCTCAAGAGCCCAGGATCCCGCTGGAGTATCTGCAGAGATCTGCTGCTCAGGTGGGAGAATTTGTACACAGGAAAGGACAGGACAGGACTAGTCATGTACTCTACAAATCTGGACTTTATGGATAGTGGCAAGAAGAAAGCCCTTTTTGAAAGCAAGACATGAGAATTCCCGTTTGCAAAAAGCTATGTAAGAGACACAGGAAGCATATGGAAGAAAGTGCTCTGTTCAGAGGAGACCAAAACTGAACTTCGTGGCCTAAATGCCAAAAGCTATGTATGGAAGAAAGCCAACACTGCACATCACCCTGAACACAACATCCCCACCATGCAGCATTGTGGGGCCAGCATCATGTTGGGTGGATGCTTTGCTTCAGCTGGGACTATGAAGCTGGTCAGAGTTGGTTGGAAGATGGATGGAGCTAAATACAGGGCAACCCTGAAAAAAGAGCCTGTTAAAGGCTACAAAAGACTTGAGACTGAGGCGTGGGTTCACCTTCCAGCAGGACAACAATTCTAAACATACAGTCAAAGCTAAAATAGAATAGTTAAATCAAAGCATTGAGAATCTTCAGCAGGAATTGGTGCTCAAAAACATTCACCAACCACTCTGACTGAACTACAGCTATGCTGGTAGAGACATTCCCCAACAATCTTGCAGCTCAAGGTGGTCCTACTAACTAATGACTCAAGAGGCTGAATACAGATGTAGCAGAACTAAAAAGAACAGATAATGCGCCGGGATATCACGGCACAGAGTGTTATCTCTACTTTGTTTACAGACGAGAGCACATAACACAAAAAGCCGTGATATCACAGTCAAGCTGGACTCTGCTACATCTGTACACCACACTTTTGAGTTTTTTAATTTGCAAAAATTTGGAAAAGAACGTATCCTTTTCTTTACACTTCACAAATACTTGCTACTTAAAGGGGTTTTGCCAACAAGTGAATTCCTTACCTAACAGGCTGATACTCCCCTCTTGAGGCTTGAAAAAAAGGGGCGTTGTGTTTGTGTTTAAAAAAACAAGTACCTCCTCTGTGATGTCATCACTCCACTTCCCATGCACGTCCCTGATACTCAAGTCTCTGTAGTTGAGCAAACATTGTTTTGCTAATCCACATAGGAGAACTGTATTGTGCACAAGCTATATGCCTTTTATTTCTCCCTCTTATTTGCTCAGGAGAGAATATAAACTCAGTAGGCAGCCTTCTTTCATTCCTTCGCAAACGGCTGCAGGAGGAGAGGGAGGGGGGCTGACCAGAGAGCATCTGCATGTTTACTCAGATAATAACATTACAACCAGTGAATTCTCTATACAAAAGACACAGGATCTTTCTCCCCAGTCCCTTCAAAGCTCGTTCTTGTTCCCTGCCATCAGATAAGTGCAAACAACAAAAGTGCGGCCAGATCAGCTCCTGTCAGCTTCTGGTCATGTCTAATGTAAACGGTCAAGAAACCAAGGGCATGTAAGGAAGGCTATAACTCTGAGGCTTCACTTTTTTTGATGACATATATTTCGAAAAGTAATTAAATACCCATTTTGGAGAATCCCATGTCAACATTAAACTTAAATACATTTAAGTTTGTGGTTGTAATGTCTAAAAATGAAGAACAGTTCTAGAGGTATGAATACTTTTACAACCCACTGTATATATTCTGCAGTGCTATACAGTGATGGTCACCATTCACCGCAGTATCTATGTCAGCCACAAACATGGGCCAATTCCATTAACTATTTAGTATATGTGTTGGAGTGTGGGAGGAAACCAACGCACACACAGAAAGACATACAAACATACTCACATTTTGTCCCTTGTTGGATAAGAACCCAGTACCACTAAAGCATCCGGATATAAAGTAATTTTCTAATAAAGCACAAACACGAAATAAGAGGGCACTGGTATTTTTATTAGTTGACTCCGGGCATTGTACCACAAGTTTGACAGCAACAGGCAAGACTAGTGAATGAGTGGCAATACATTCCCTTCCTAGCCTGCAACCAAAGCACCAAAAATGGAGCTGTTGTGACTACGTATGATAATCCAATTCCAAAAAGAACTGGCTGTTTCCTGTATTGTCCAGACTCTAGTAATACTCTATTATGCAGTTCAGGGTTGTTATAGGGGTCAGTGAGTATCACTTTTACATTAGAGGGCTACAACATGCACATATTCCCCTTGGAGGTAAGCAACACGTATACAAGGGAGACAGTAATGAGAAGAGACTGGCTTAGTTTTCATCTTTCTGTGCCTACAATTGTACCTACAGCAGTTCATCAGTTTCTGTGGCAACATAACACACATGCACAAGTGATACAGTTGGAGGGGATATGGCCAGGGCAGCGCACAGGAGACGATGGAATCAGGAGGGTGAACAATGGCTGCTGACCACTCTCAGCTCTGTACAGTCAGTTTCTGCTCTGTTAGCGAGGCCTGCTGGGCTACAGTTTTGTTCTCGTGACTCCGTAATTTTGATACAACGTCCAGGAATGCCAGGCTTTGAACTTCCTTATGCAGGGGCTCTGTAAAGCAATAAGAAATATTTTAAATTTTCTAAAAATTGACAAAAAATTCCAGACATATAACAAGAATTTTTTGTAATTTTCCTTTACCGAATTACAAACAGAGAACTTTCAAAAATGGCCTCAACTATTCTCACCTTTTACCAGCTCATATACTAATATTTACTCATACCAGCTAATAACTTAATATACAAACTAATATCTCCTCATTTCAAGGAATACACCAAATACTACTTCTTCATACCAGCTAATAACAAAATACACCAACTAATACCTACTCATACCAGCTAATAACTAAATACCAACTAATACCGCCTTACACCAGCTAATAACTAAATACACCAATACCTTCTCACATTTGCTAGTAACTAATTACACCTATGAATACTATATCTCATACCAGCTAATATCTAAATACCAGCTAATACCTCCTAACATTGGTTAATAACTAAATACACTTACTAATACCACCTCATTACTAAAAACCAACTAATACCCCCTCCAAACGGCTAATAACTAAATACACTTACTAATACCTCCTCATACGAGCTAATAACTAAATATCAACTAATACAATCTCACACTCGCTAATAACTTAATACCAATACCTTCTCATACGAGCTAATAACTAAATAACTAATAACCTGTAATTATACACTAGTAAATGATTGTATTCTGTAATGTCCATAAAACATTTCTATATTGTTATTCAACCAATTCTGCACTCAATCTCACACTCGCTAATAACTTAATACCAATACCTTCTCATACCAGCTAATAACTAAATAACTAATATCTCTGTAATGTAGTACACTAGAAATGATGTGTATTCTGTATGGTCATAAAACATTTCTTATATTGTTATTCAACCATTTCTGCAGCTCATAGACTTCCACCCCCCCTTTGGGAATGGAATTTGTAGCAAACATCACACAAGTCATTTAGACAATTATATTACCCCACTTGTTTTTATAACCCAGTGCTGTCTCTGCGAAGCAGCATATTTATGGCCAGTTCTGTATATACAAGTGTCATCAATACTTGATAGAAGGCCAAAACCGTATCAGTCCAGATGTGCCCTATGACATGCCCACAGCCATAAAATTCTAGCCACCAATGTTCAGGGTTCATTTACCTGTCACCACGGAGGCACAGCCCGTGAATGCCATCTAGTGAAAACAGTGAGCAACAGTCTTCAATAAGCATAAAGGGTCCGCCCACCTCATTATATCTTCAGACAGTGATTGCGACCTAATTATCCTAACTAGCTGATGGGAGGTGGGGAAACCTGAGATGGTGAGTTGGGGCCTATAAAACACATTGCCAGGCTCACATTTTTTGTTCATAGTTGGGGTTCAATTCTGGATTGAGCTGTGTGCCATCTTTTTTCATCCATACTCCTAGATTTGAAGCCGAGAATTATAAGTGTAAGGACATTCTAAGTTTTCTCCCTTTTATTTATAACTGTTTGCTACGTATGTCATATTCATTGTTATTGTATGTTTTTTATATAAGCACTGTACCCCTTTTCGAATTAAAATACCAAAAAATTAATACGTTAGTTCTTGCTGATGCAAAGACCAATTACCTTGAAGAAGTGTTTTAACCCAGCTCTACAAGTCCGCTGCCTTGGGATAACCCTAGACTCCAATCTGTCCTTCAAACCGCACATCCAAACCCTCACCTCCACCTGCCGCCTCCACCTGAAAAACATCTCCCGTATCCGTTCATTCCTTAACTCGAAAGCACAAAAATGCTCGTCCATGCCCTCGTCATCTCACGCCTAGACTATTGCAACATCCTTCTCTGCGGCCTCCCAGCTAGCACCCTCGCTCCCCTCCAATCCATCCTTAACTCTGCTGCCGTCTGATTCACCTCTCTCCTCGATACTCCCCTGCCTCTCCCTCTGCCAATCCCTTACACTGGCTTTCCCATTTGCCCAGTCTAATCCATTCAAGTTAGCAACCCTTTTTGCCTACATAGTCTCCACTTGGACCTATTTCACCCCAACAAGTCATTTAATCATCGTATATTACCCCACGTTAACCCCGGGCTCCTGCGAAGCAGCTTTTTCTGCCGTCTCTTAATCAGTCTCACAAACCTTTACCAAAAGACTTCTCCAGATGGCTTCACCCACACCAGAAAATCACTGCCAACAATTTCAGGTTCTCTACCTTCACTCTCGACACAGCCTGAATGCAGTGAAAACACCATCTTCATCATAAGTGCCCACCTCAATAATCTCTGCATGATTGCACTACACTATCCTAACTATGTGTGGCCTCGAATGTGTTCTCTTAAAACACCTTCCTCTTTGACATGTTGGTCAACGGTTGAGCTGGTACCATCTTTTTTCCATCTGCTTTTACCGAGTTTTTAAAAGTTGGGATTAATTTTCTCCATTTATAACTTTGTATGACCTTTTATTGTTATGTATGTTATTAATGTAAGCCTTCCCTTGAATAAAATACCAAAAAATTAAATAATTAATAAAAATTTACCTAAAAATTTTTAAACCCTGTAGCTGCTAGAGAGCAGTGAGGTAACCCTCCAAGTGTTTTTTTTAAGTATATATTTGGGATCAGAGCCCTTCCCTCTGATTTCCTTTTCTTTGGAGTATTGAGGAAGGTGGTGGCAGCGGATATTTTTGGGGTGCTGGAACTGTCTTGGGGTGTGATTTATGCTTGATTTGCCACCTGAGTGAGAGGTGAGTGCAAGTGGAAATAAATCGACTCCATTACAGTGGCCCCCAGTCACGTGCTGGTGAGTGTGTATGTGACAATCTCCTTATACTGACTAATAACTCAATACACTAACTAATATCTCCTCTTACAAGTTTATAACTAAAAATAACAAGTAATACCTCCTTATATTGGCTAATAACACACTAATACCACCTAGTTAATGCTGCTCTTTCATTTAAAGATGCCTCAAATGTCTATATTGTATACTAGAATATATCCAAACACTATGATACACAAATCAGCCATAACAGGGCAGGTGATGGCAATAACAAGGATTATCTGGTGATCATGGCAACAGTTAAAAGGGTGGCATTGATGAGGCAGGAAGTGAACACCCAGTTCTTGAAGATGGTGCGTTGGAAGCATGGAAGCTTGTAAAATATCATGTGTGTGTCTTCACAAGGGCCATATTGTAATGGCTGGGTGACACGAAAATGTCAGGTTTTTGGGGCGTTCTCATTGCATTGTGATTAGAACCTATCAGAGTAGATCCAAAGAAAAACAACTTGTGAACCAGCAACATGGGTATAGCAACCCAATTCTCAGTGATGTGCCAAGTACCAAAGACTAGGTTGTATGGTCTCACCTTAAAAATCATCTACTGTGCACAAAACTGCTGAAGGTTTATTCTAGCTATGAAAAGTGGTCAGTGCTGTATTACAGCTTGCAGTGTCTGCAGCTGGGAGCTGTACAACAGTTGGAGTGCCTGTGGATAACCCCTGTCCGCTGCTAAAAGTGTCTACAATGGGCATGTAAGCATCAGAACTGGACCATGGAGCAATAGAAGAAAGTGGTCTGGGCTGAAGAATGACAACTTTTGGGCCATCATGTGGAAAGCCAAGTACAACCTCACCTCAACAAAAACAGGTCTGATCCATGAAAGCTTCAAGTTACTCAGCTCACAGGATCTGCTGGTAACGTCTGGGTGTTAGATACAAGCTCAGAAGTTTTGCGGATCCAACAGATTATTATTAACATTTATTTTAAAGCGCCATTGATTCCATGGCGCTGTACATTCGAGGGGGGTCGCATACATATGTCAAATGAGTACAATAATAGCAATGAATGACTTATAACTGGTACAGAGGGAGAGAGGACCCTGCCCGCGAAGGCTTACAATCTACAAGGAGGAGGGAAGAGACAGGAGGAAAGGGGCAGACATGTTTGTGGGGTATTACAGTGGCAGCAGGGTTATTGTAGTTATAGGCAATCCTGAAGAAGTGGGTTTTCAGGTTGCTTTTGAAGCTGGTGAGAGTGGAAGAGAGTCTGATATGTTGGGGCAGTGCATTCCAGAGTGTGGGGGAAGCACGAGAGAAGTCTTGGAGACGGTTGTGTGAGGAGCTGATAAGAGGAAAACAGAGAAGAAGGTCCTGTGAGGAGCAGAGATTGCGTGAGGGGAGATATCTGGAGATTAGGGCAGAGATGTATGGAGGGGAGAGGTGATGGAGAGCCTTGTCGGTCAGGGTTAGCAACTTGAAATGAATTCGCTGGGCAATTGGTAGCCAGTGAAGGGATTAACAGAGGGGAGAGGCAGAGGAGTAGCGAGGAGAGAGGTGGATAAGACGGGCAGCAGAGTTGAGAATGGTTTGATGGGGAGCAAGAGTGCTAGATGGGAGGCCACAGAGAAGGATGTTGCAGTAGTCAAGGCGGGAGATGACAAGGGTATGGACGAGCATTTTTGTGTGTCGAAGTTGGGGAACGAACGGATGCGAGAGATATTTTTCAGGGGAAGCGGCAGGCAGAGGTGAGGTTTTGGATGTGTGGTTTGAAGGACACAGCAGAGTCGAGGATAACCCCAAGGCAGCGGACTTGCGGAACAGGTGAGAGTGTATAGCCATTGACAGTGATAGAGAGATCAGGTGGAGGGATGGAGGGGGACGGTGGAAAGATGATGAATTCTGTTTTCTCCACAGATCAGGTGAGGGAGGAGGGGACGGAAAGTGATGAATCGTTTCTCCACATTTAGTTTTAGGAGACGGGAGGAGAAAAAGGAGGAAATGGATGATAGACAGTCAGGGATCCGGGAGAGTAGCGAGGTGACATCTGGGCCGGAGATCTAGAGTTGGGTGTCATCAGCATACAGGTGGTAATGAAAGCCATGTGAGGCTATGAGCTGACCGAGGCCAAGAGTGTAGATAGAAAAGAGTAAAGGACCCAGGCCAACAGAGAGTGGCCGAGGGGAAGAGGTGGAGCGAGAATGAGAGACGCTGAATGTCCGATCAGAGAGGTACGAGGAGATCCAGGAAAGAGCCAAGTCCGTGATGCCAAGGGAGGAGAGGATTTGTAGCAGGAGGGAATGGTCGACAGTGTCAAAGGCAGTGGAAAGGTCTAAGAGGAGGAGCACAGAGTAGTGGCATGAGGCTTTAGCAGTTACTAGGTCATTGTTGACCTTGGTTAGGGCGGTTTCGGTAGAGTGGTGGGGTCGGAAACCAGATTGTAGTGGGTCAAGAAGAGAGTTGGAGGAGAGGTAGGAGGACAGCTGAAGATAGACGTGCTGCTCGAGGAGTTTGGAGGAAAAAGGGAGCAGTGAGATGGGGCGATAGTTGGACAGAGAGGAGGGATCATGGGATGGTGTTTTAAGGATAGGAGTGATAGTAGCATGTTTAAAGGCGGAAGGGAAGATGCCAGAGGTTAGCGATAAGTTGAAAAGATGGGTGAGGGCTGGGATGAAAGCAGCACTAAGGTCTGGGATAAGGTGTGATGGCAGTGGGTCAAGATTACAGGTAGTGAGGTTGTATTTGGATCAGGCCCGTTAGTCCACCAAGAGGGGAAACAACACATTAATACCCTGTTTCCCCAAAAATAAGAGGGTGTCATATTAATTTTTGCTCCTAAGGACGAGCGAAGACTTATTTTTAGGGGATGTCTTATTTTTTTTAAGAACAAGAATTCACATTTATTGTTGAACAAAAAATCAACATGTATTAATATACTGTAGTGATTTCATCACATACATCAGCATAAGCAGCCAAACTCCGAATTACATTAAAAAAAAAGCACTAAGTCTTATTTTCAGGGAAACAGGGTACTAGTTTTAATGTAATGGCTGATCAGTGTTTACTGCGAATGTAGATTACTCACCAGAGCCCATAACAGCACAAATCAGAACCATAGAATTGTACTTTATCTCTGGAGCACTCCTCTCATCTGATAACAGTCTATGCAAAACTTGGACTAGCTTGGCACTTTCTAGGTCACATTCTGCCGTTTCTAGAATAGACAAAAATGGAAATGGTCAGTGACAATAAAACAACACAAAAAACGCTTTTCACCATGACAAAGTAGAAGCTGAGCTCTGTTATATATAGGTTTATATGATAGAGGTGAGAAGCTGAGCTCTGTGATATATAGGGTTATATAATAGGAGAGAAGCTGAGCTCGGTGATATATAGGGTTATATGATAGAGGTGAGAAGCTTCGCTCTGTGATATATAGGGTTATATGATAGGAGAGAAGCTGAGCTCTGTGATATATAGGGTTATATGATTTGGAGCAGGATTTCTGAGGAAAAAGCAGAGTAAATCCTGACTTAAAGAGACAGGTATGTCCTGCTTACCTCATCCACAAACAGTAAGTGATGGGAATTTTTTTTTTTTAATACTATAGCTTTAAAGGCTTGCTTATTGAAAAATAAAAGGAAAAAGTAGTTTGATGTATAGAACATGTAAATTTATTTGACAAACTACTAATTATAAAACATGCTCTGGGCAATTAGCCAAAAAGCATTAAAACTTATATAAAAGAACTGCTACGCGTTTCTCCAGCTCTCATGGCTGGCTTCCTCAGGCAATATATAGAGTTATTTGATAGAGGGAGAGAAGCTGAGCTCTGTGATATATAGGGTTAAGTGATAAAGCAGATAAATCTGAGTACTTTTGCAAATAATATAAGGTTATGTTTGCTAGAGGGAGAAACTGACTACTGGGAATATAATTATTTGATGGAGAGGAAGAGGAAACCTGAGCTTTTTGTGTTTATTTTTTAGAAATCTGCTTCAATATATAAGGAGAATCACACTTGATATATAGGAATAGAGTAAAAACCAGATAGAGTTACTAAAAGAAAGTGAAACTTTTGCTAACTCCACCCATATACAGTGATTGATAGTTTGCTCTGTACACAAACGGATACAGGGAAACTCATCACTTACTGTATGTGGATGAGGTAAGCAGGACATACCTGTCTCTTTAGGTCAGGATTTACTCTGCTTTTTCCTCAGAAATCCTGCTCCAAATCATATAACCCTATATATCACAAACGAACATCATAGAAATGCAGCCAGCTTCATCCGAGAAACCAGATAGAGGTTAAATAAAACGTCCAAATTTATTTCCAACTTACCGTATATACTCGAGTATAAGCTGAGTTTTTCAGCACAAAAAATGTGCTGAAAAATGCGATCTCGGCTTATACTCGAGTCACTGTCGGCACTTGGGCGTTGCGATGGCCCGAGTGCTGACAGGGACGCTTCAGCTATATGCGGCTCCTCAGGGAGCGCATATAACTGAAGGCCGAGTACCGCCGACAGTGTCCGGACGCTGCGGTGGTCCGGGCACTGTCAGCGATCTCTTCCCCTGCATGCGACTCCTCCGGAGCGCATATAGGTGAAGGGATACCACTGCGGAACAGAGAGCGAGCGCTCCGTGCACCGCAGTGGACTCCGGGGCGGCCGCAGACTCCCAGCTGTCCGGAGTTTCCGGCACAGGCAGCGTGCGTCATCATGCTGCGTGCGCGGCCTGATGACATCACCCGCCTGTGCTGAGAAGATGCAGGAGAGCACGCGGGAGGCGGACAGCGAGGAGGCGGAGCGGCGAGGGAGACGGAGCAGCGGGGAGTCAGGTAAGTGATTGTTGTTTTATTTTTTTTTAAAACCTGCTATACTATACCATGCCTACCCCCCGGCCCTATACCTGCCTACAGCTGCCTATACTGCCCTATACCTGCCCACACCGGCCCTATACCTGCCTACAGCAGGCACTATACCTGCCTACAGCCGGCCCTATACCTGCCTCGCCGGCCTATACCTGCCTACAGCGAGCCTAGCCTATACCTGCCTAACAGCCGAAGCCCTATACCTGCCTACAGCCGCCTATACGTAAGCCTATACCTGCCTACAGCCGGCCCTATACTGCTACAGCCGGCTATACCTGCCTACAGCCGTGCCTATACGCTACAGCGCCCTATACCTGCCTACAGCCGGCCTATACCTGCCTACAGCCTGGGCCCATACCTGTAGCCCCTACCTGCCTACAGCGCTATACCTGCCTACAGCCAGCCTATACCTGCCTACAGCCGGCCCTATACCTGGCCCTATACCTGCCTACAGCCGGCCCTATACCTGCTACACGCCCTACTGCCTACAGCCGCCCTATACCTGCCTACACCGCTATCCTGCTACAGCCAGCCTATACCTGCCTACAGCCTGCCCTATACCTGCCTACAGCCAGCCTATACCTGCCTACTGCCTAGCCCTATCCGCCCTATACCTGCCTACAGGTCCCTGCCCTATACTGCCTACAGCCGCCCTATACCTGCCTACAGCCTGGGCCCTATACCTGCCTACAGCCGCCCTATACCTGCCTAAGCCTCCCTATACCTGCCTACAGCCGCCCTATACCTGCCTACAGGCCTGCCCCACCCCATACCCCTGCCTACCCGCCTGCCCTATACCTGCCTACAGCCTGCCCTATACCTGCCTACAGCCTGCCCTATACCTGCCTACACCTGCCCTATACCTGCCTACAGCCTGCCCTATACCTGCCTACAGCCTGCCCTATACCTGCGTATGGGGCCATATACCTGCCTATTACCTGCGTATGGGTCCATTTACCTGCCTATAATCTGCTTATGGGGGACATATAACTGCCTATTACATGCCTATGGGGCCATATACGTGCCTTTTGGGACATATACCTTCCTATACATATAGGGCCATATATCTGCCTATACCTGCCTATGGGGGACATTAAACTGCCTATGTAATTTTATTGGTATCCATTTTTATTTTTAAAATTCACCAGTAGCCGCTGCATTTTTCACCCTAGGCTTATACTCGAGTCAATAAGCTTTGCCGGTTTTTGTGGCAAAAGTAGATGCCTCGGCTTATACTCGGGTCGGCTTATACTCGAGTATATACGGTAGTTAAAAAAAAATAATTGTGCAAGGAGGATAGCATCTGATTCAATGCAAGAATAGCACCAAAATATATGACATAGGCCACTTCAGACCGACGGGTTTCGGAAACTTTATCCTTAGTCGTGGTCTCCACGACTAAGGATAAAGTTTCCGAAACGTTTCAGTCTGAAGTGGCCCATGTCATATATTTTGGTGCTATTCTTGCATTGAATCAGATGCTATCCTCCTTGCACAATTTATTTAACCTCTATCGGTTTTTCTCGATGAAGTTTGCTGCATTTCTATGATTTTCGTTGTCTTGGGTGTGAACACCACCCGGCCGTGCTCCTGAGGACGGATGCCTGAGTATCTACGGGTGAGCTGATTTTTTTCTTGTTTGTATGCCTATATATCACAGAGCTCAGTTTCTTTCCCTCTATCATATAACCCTATATATCAGAGCTCAGTTTCTTTCCCTCTATCATATAACTCTATATATCACAGAGCTCAGCTTCTTTCCCTCTATCATATAACCCTATATATCAGAGCTCAGTTTCTTTCCCTCTATCATATAACCCTATATATCAGAGATCAGCTTCTCACCTCTATCATATAACCCTATATATCACAGAGCTCAACTTACCTTCCTCTATCATTTAACCCTATATATCACAGAGCTCAACTTACCTTCCTCTATCATATAACCCTATATATCAGAGCTCAGCTTCCTGTCTCTATCACATCCTGCTCTCAGACAGGGCAGCATAAACCAGACAAGTTCCCTTTCAAAACTTCAGTACATGAAAAAAAGTTCTGAGCAAAAACAAGGTCCTGACCTATGTAGTTACACTAAGGCCCCGTTCACACGCTTATTCACCGGGGGATTTTGTGAGCCGTATTGACGCACAAATCCGCCGTGAATACGGGGCGGGCCGGAGCGCGGCGGGGGCGCCGCTCCCGGGCCCCATAGACAATGCATTGTTTACGGCGCGTCCGCGCCGTAAAAAAATTTGGCATGTCACTTTCTCCCCCCGCCCCACGGATTTGCCGAGCGGGGAGGAGCGACGATTCCACTGTTCTCAATGAGAGGGTGGGTTACCGTAATGACTTTCCCACGGATTGGCGCCGTATTGAAGCGCAAATCGGGGGCGGAATACGGCGCCACTCCGTCGGCACATCCGCCGTGTGAACGGGGCCTTACGCTGCAATACACCTGCTGGTGAAAGTACACATTGGCCCATGTGAATTTTCAACAGCGCAATGGCCCCCGCCGTTTTAATTTTTTAGCATTTCTCGGCACCTAAGCCCCCAAAAGAAGTGATGTCATCTCTTTTTTAAGGGGCCCAAAGGGTATGTGCGGGAAAATTCAACTTTTAAAAAAAATAGCACCCCTTTGAATGCTATGTTTTAAACCGAAATTTTGCTGGGCGAACTTTGGCGCAATTCCATGCCTTATTTACATCCCAAAAATTTTAAAAAATTGTGAAAAAACCAAAAAGGCCGTTTCCACGGCTTATTCCCGAGGATTTGTGCGCCGTTTTGACGCACAAATCCCCCCGGGAAAATAAGGGGGGGGAGGGGGGGCGGCCCCGGAGCGGGGCGGGGGCGCCGCTCCCAGCCCCATAGACAATGCATTGTTTACGGCCGTACCCCCGAAAAAATTAAATTTTCATGTCACTTTCTCCCCCCGGGGCGGATTCGCCAAGGGGAGGGTGCGGATTCCACTGTTCTCAATGGAGCAATGGATTACCGAAAATTGCTGCCCCGGCTTTGGGCGCCGAACTGAAGCGAAAATCCGGCGCGCGTACGGTCGGCCCAAACGCGGCAGAATAAGCCCGTGTGAACAAGGCCTTAGGGTAAAAATTTTTTTTAAAACTTTCGACTTTCAGGCCCAAAATTTTAACCCAAAATCCCCACAGCTTTGAATGCAGACAACCAATTTTTATAGCATTCACTTCGTTATCTCCTAAATAATTTTGACCTGAAAATTTTTTTACATATGTTATTTTCGAAAAATTCTTGTAATGTAACTTCATTTTTTACGGTTTTGCTTGGTGAGGGGCCCAAACTTTTTCTTCTTGTGTATTTAAAAATTACAACCTGTTAAAAATACCCTAATAGCTCGTGTGTTTTTGGGTTGATTCCCGAGTAAAAGATCACTGGTTTAAAATCGAGAGCAGCCATGGGGATTTCCCAAGAAAAAAAATTAAACCCCCAACAAAAGGGGGAAGATAAAAACAAAATTCTATTTTCCCCCCGGGGACCGCTGGCAGCTTCCGTTTACAACCCATGCTGTAAACTACAGCATGGATTTTTTTTTTAGGTCTACAAAGACGGGGAAACTTTTGGGGTTTTTCAGTGGATTCTAAATACTCCAGTGCTGTGTAGACCTAGCCTTGCTCCCAATGGCCTAACAATCTTAATACTAGTAGGTTTTTATTGAGTGTAGGAAGAAGCTGGAGAACCTTAAAGGGGTATTCCCGTTTCATTGATTAACTTTAAGAAAGTATGCAAAGGTAAGTAAAAAACTTTCCCCAAAAAACAAGCCATACGTTTTTGCTTCTCTTCAGATTTTCAGTTTTTCCCTTATCTCTTGCTTGTGTAAATAAACCCCCTATTTAAATGGCCCCCGCTTTGCTCTTACAGGCTGCAGCAGGGGCCCGGGGAAGTGGGGTTTTTTTTCCCGTGCTCTGTTCGCTATCTGAAAGGGACAGGAGGGGTTTTTCCTTTGTTTTTAAAGGGGTTGTCTCATTTACATGATTCAACTCAAAATCAGCCCCTGTTTTCTTGGTTTCATTTTGAATTTGGGGGTGTGTTTACTGGCCCCTACTGGCTGCGTACAGGGCCCGGTCTGTAGCTATACAACCCCCGGGATCAAACAGGTCTGTAAACTATTGCGACCTAGGAGCTGTTTCAGGGGCCCTACAAGAGGGGAAAATCTAGGAATGGCGGGACACTTTTAAAAGGGGCATATAATTTCAAAGTGACTTGTTTTTTGCAAAATTTGTAACATAAAAAGCAAACCCTTTTGGTGAGACAACCCCTTTAAAGAAAAGCCCTTAAAACCCGTAAGCTTGTAGCCTTTTGGCCCTACTTTTAAAAAACCCCCCAGACTAAATCCTTTTTCCCAAAAGGTTAGCTAGGAATAACAGAGCTGATATGCCAGTCACTGCTGTAGAACCACAGCCTGGATAGGAAAAGGGAATCTGAAGCTGCCTGTGAAGAGCAGGCACGGAAACACAGGAAGAACATCTATCCTCCTTGGTCAGATTCCATCCTGGCACACACATTGTAGATGTCCTCTATACAACAGCTTTTAAATGTAAAATCCCTTTTTTGTCAGTATTTTTGTCCTCATACACATAAACCCCCACCCTTACAGAAAGGGGTTAGTGAAATAATTCCATCAAATCAAAATTTAAAAAATCAGGGGGGGTTAAAAAACAGGAAGGGATATATCCTTTAAAATACTCACGTAATTCTAGTGCGCCCTTTTTTTTCCCCGGGCAACAATTTCTTTGTTCTGCATTTAAAAACATGCTGTGGTTGCCCTGGTGACTAAAACTTTATGCCACCACTTTTCCCCAATGTTCAAAAAAACAAACCCAGCAAAAAAAAATCAAAACAATGAAAAAACAGATTTGCATGAAATTGCTATCCCTCCATAAACAGCACTAAGCCTGCAATGGTCAAATACAAACGGATATGAAAGATACTACTCGGATGTACATTTGCCAGAGGTGCCCCAACCAAACAAAGCAATTTTCTCTTCTTTAACCCTTAAATCCCAGGCCTGAAAAGGTTTAATAACCAGGACATTTTTTTTTTCGATTTTTCCTCCTTGCATTTCATATTTCGTAACGTTTTTATTTTTTCAATGATGAAGTTGCATGAGGCCTTGTTTTATGCAGGAGAAGTACTTTTTGGGGGCATATTTTGTGTTTACATATCAATTACTGCAGAATTAGGGTATGTTCACACAGCGTAATTTCGGTGCGAATTTCGCCGCGTATTTGTGCTTTAATCTGGGCGAAATGCATGTCGAAATTACGGTAATCCATAGTTCTCATAGAGAAATATGGATTACGCCTCCTCACCCCGATCATATTGCACGAGCGGTGAGATAAGTGACATGTCAATTATTTGCGGCGAATATGCGCCATGAGTAATGAATGTCAATGGGGCCGGCGGGCAGACGACCCCCCCGCACCGTGGGAGTACGCAGATATTAGCGCAAGCTCCCGAAAAACACGATGTATCGCAGCGCGTACTGTACGCGCTGCAATATATAGTGTGAACATACCCTTATTTTTCAATTGTTTTTCCATTTTCTTTGTTTTCTTAATTATTTTATGCACCATTCACATTTGACACTAAATAACCCGTTAGATTATTTCTACAGGTTATTACAGTGGTGTGGATACCTAATGTGAAGGTTTTTTTTGTGTGTGTAATGTAGGCACAAATATTTTTTAATTAAATATTTAATATACATATATTTTTTTTACACATATATGCTAATACATTACTTTCTGTGTCAGTATGACACAGGCAGCAGTCAGGGCAGCACACAGTGTGCCCAGACTGCAGGCTTGTTATACAGACAGCCCTGGGAGCTACTCTAGGTCCCCAGGTCTGACTGTAGAGTAGGGTGGATCTGCATGAGTCCATAATTAGGTCCAAGATGAATATGAGTCAGAGACCTCTCACATCTCCTGTTGCGGCATACTGTGTAACCGGCCATGTTTCGGGGTCCACCCCCTTTGTCAAGCATACCTGGGAGTTGTCTCTCTCCCTTTTATAGGGATAAACTGAATAGGCTCCTTGAATTAGCCTAATTAGATTGCATTACTACATGCATGTGTCAAAAACATACAAAATAACCACTCACATTAAAAACAATGAATATAAAGGTGATGGCTCGCCACTAACTCAACATCTAGTGTATAATGTAATACCACTAATGTGATATACATGTTAAAGTGTCCCTGTGGGAAAATATATGCAGGACACCCTTCCAGGGCAATCAAAGTCAGACTTAATGAACACAGGTCATAGATCTGGCTGTGCAAAACAAAAAATGGAACAAGAAAAAAAAAAAGCAGTCTAAAGAAACTGAGGGGGTAAGTGATAAAAGAGGAAGAAATTTGGGGAGTCTCAGTGTGACATTATTTATGAATATAGACAGTAGTGAGTGACATATATATAGTATATATATATATATATTTATATATATATATATATATATATATATATATATATATATATATATATATATATATATATATATATATATAATATATATATAAATAAAATATTTGGCTTTTGTTTGATATTTCAGGCTGAACATAAAATTACTTGACATTTTTTTTAATGCACATGTCCAATTGTATCTGTGACACTCTAAGCTCAGTGGCCATTTCCGTCTGAGAACATCCTGCTTTAAGCCTCGCAATGGTGAGATACTATTTATCAATTGTAAGGTGTTGCCTTGGTCTCATGATTTGGACAGTTTTTTACCTGACACCTACTGGGGTGTGTTAGTAGTTTATTAGGGTGAGTCACCGATAAAAGGGGTCGCCCCTGCCAGGGTACGTGCTCCACCTTTGATAGGATTGTAATAGGGCATTTATAATTTATCAGGTTGGTCCAATAATTTTTACAGTCCTATAGCGATTCCAGGATTATATCACATGCTCTATCAAACTTTCATTACTTGGGTGACTTCAGAACCGTAGGATATCACACAAGTTGGATACAATATTTCCTGGTGCCTCGGGGTAAATCTAAACAATTTTTTTGCCTGCAGCATAGGTGTATGTGGCTTTTTACCCTTCGTAGCGCTGTGGATACGGTTGAGGTGTATTATTCATACCTATGGTGAATTTATCTATAGTTATCAATAATTGGCTATTTGGCACAAGAGTGCCATTTATTCCGAGATTTTGTAAAGTGTTTTAATGCATATCAATAAAATTGGTTATTTTTAACTGGGAGTAGAATTTTTCTGCAAGTTGGTCTCATGATGTCAAAATATGAACAGCGATGATTCACCAATGGTTCCCGTCAGTGCCGGGTCTTTGTGGAGGATGTGGAGGGGAAAAGGGACCATGTGCATGTATGGTTGGGATTTCCGGGCCTTAAAGGTTTGGGATGATGTCTAGGACATTAGTGAGAGTAATGGTTGAGTTTTCCGGGAACCCTGAAGCAGCTTTCTTTTTATGTCCCCAATGCCCCTGTCCCTTAAAATGTCTTGCTGGCCCCTGCTTCAGGCCCCCAAGAGGTTATCCCCCGACATGGAGACCCCCGATCCCCCCACCATAGCGGGGTGGATGTGGAGTAAATAACATTTGCCACTGGGGAACTCTTGGTCCCCTGACAGACAGGTTCAACAATGGCTGAAACATGGGGGCCCCTTTGGGTCCCCTTTCCGTCCTCTCCGGATTTGACTTTTTTGAGTTAATGGCCTAGAGGTAGTAGCCATTTGGACCCGCTGCCTTTTCCTAGCGCCCTTAGGGCGACCGTGTGTTTTGGGCACCCGGATTCTGCACCCCCTGAACAATTCAGTACCCTCAAATTCTCCTTTCCCCCTTTCCCTTTCATTTCCTTAAATTTTTTTCTCCTTCTTTGTGAATAAACTTCGAATCATTATTGAGTTTTGATGGGGCTCCCCCGGGGGATACCCCTTTTGGATGTTTGGTGACATCGTTTTTGCCTTTCTTTTCCATACTCTATTTTGTTTTAAAACGGTTTAATTTTTCTTTTTTTGCCTTTTGTATTGCTGTACTAGATTCGTTCGGATGTTTAGGTTAGCCTTTTATGTTTTTATAACTTGATGGTTGTATATTATGTTTAAATGGCTTTGTCATTTCTTATAGTTGAAAAATTTTTCAGTCTCTATGTTTCTTAAATCCTGTATTTATATATTTTTTTTCAAATAAAGCGTCTTGAAAACTCAAAAAAAAAAAAAAAATATGAACAGCGTGATGAGGAGGAATGTTTAAATCCCAATTCAAAATTTTCCCCTAAATTTATTGGCCGGTTCAAGGATCAAAAATCTGTTGTGAATTTTGCCATTAAGCTCCTTGTTAGAGATCAGCAAGTTGTGCAAAAAGTACTGAAACACTGAACAGTTGGACATGTGCATCTAAAGATGATCTCATTTAGTTCATTTAAAAAAAAAAAAAAAAAAAAAAGAAATTTTATGTTTGTTAATCCTGAAATACCAAACCCAAAAATATCCCTAACTTTTTATTAGTAGTAAATACACACATTATATTTAGCTCCTAAGGCCCCTAAAAAACTAAACTCTCCTTCCGCCGCTCCCTCGTTCCAGTGCCACATCTTCCCTGATCTTCCCTTCATATTCTGCTACTTCCATTCAGCAGGACGTGCACTTTCAGAAGTAGAAGAAAGAAAACAGAAGACCAGAGAGATGTAGTGCTGGAGCCAGAGACTGGAGAAAGGAGAGTATACTTTTTTCAGTTTTTTTTAATGGAGCTTCAGGATCATAAACTTTTTTTTTTTTTTAGGCCATGGACAACCATTTAAATACAACATGGTATCTGCTGACAGATCCATTTTCATTACATCTGTCTATGAATATATCATGAGAATGTCTCCCATTTGTGGACACCTGAAAATTGAACAAAAATCTACAGACATCAGCTGTTAGGAGAAAGGTGGTTTCCATGTGGGTCTGTCCCTCAGGCTTTATGTAGAACGCACAATTCCAAAGCTGCCCTGAAAGCTTGGAGGGTTAACATGGTACAACACTGAACTACTGCAAATATGAAGAATCTGTTACTTTGCACAAGTCTATGATACAGTTTGACACTGTTGAAATAGAAGCCACTGGTAAATGGAAGATTTTGTGATGGACGAAGACAAGTAATAAGCCTCATCTGACTATAGTTATTGATTCATGTTGGAACCATATACAGATCTGCTGGATCCTAATAAAAAAAATAGCATCTTAACAACTGAGGAAAGCAGGTTTCTTCAAGTGATCCCCAATCAGCAACTCATGACCTCCAACTCTGTTGCTCACCATAGGAGTTATGACCCAGAACATCCTAGACTTTTTCTGACTCTATTCACATGCTAAAATATATCTGCAGATGTTTGAAAAAACCTGATTTCTTCATATTCACTATGCGTCTCCTATATTTGAGGTTGAATGTGGCTCGCCACCATCACTTAGAGCCGAATGTGGCTCCCAAGGTACAAAAGGTAAAGAACCTCTACTTCCAATCCAAGAGCAAGGTTTTAAGTTAGATTAAGGTTTTTATCTTTACTAACCTTAGATTTGCTGTGTCGTATGAGAGCGGAGAGCAGCCTGTTTGACTCTCCCATAACCCCAGCATGGTCTTTGGCTTCACACCACTCTACAAGACGCTCCACAAGTTTGGTGTTCTTCCCCAGCTGTTCAGCAGCTTCAGCTAAAAAAAGAATGCAGAATATCATATTTAACAATGTTATGTCCAGGTGTATATCTGACCACAAAATAAGGGCATGTCCCCACGGCACGGGTTTTCAACTGGTTTTTCAGCCGGTTTGCGGTTTTTCAGACCGCCCTTTAAAAACCGCCTGAAAATTGCACAATTGTGCTCTATGGAAAACCCGTGCAGCAGTCCCCACTGCACGGGTTTTCTGCCCGCGGACCCCTCACAAAACATTGTGCATGTTCATTCTTACGTCCGGTTTTTGGACGGAATATGAACACCTCAATGGGAGGGCTCTTCCCCGGGAGAAAAGCCGCCCCCCCCCCCCCCCCCCCCCCTCCCCCCCCCCCCCCCCCCCCCCCCCCCCCCCCCGGGGGGCCCTGGGACGGCCGCAAAACCGGACAAATACCGGCCGGGTAAACAACCGGTATTTGTCCACTGCCGTGTGAACGCACCCTAAGAGTTGTAATGCCTAAATGAATCCTAACTTCTCAACATACTTTGCTTAAGTCAATAGTACAAGCAACAATGTAAGAACCTTTGTAATATTTCTTATTAGATAAAAATGCCTCAACTTTCCAGGCTTACCAATCACTCTGAAAAAACTGTTAAAATGTATCTTGCATTTACATGACAGACTGTCAGCTGACTGTTGAATCAGGTTAGATGCTGCCCATAGAGTCTATGGAGAGGAGGTGGCTGAGGGGAAGCAGAGAGACGCAAACACCTCAAGTCTTAGACTACGCTGCAGTGGAAAAAAAAAAAGACCTGAAAACCAAATCTTAAAAACTTTCATAAAACTGAGTTTTTTGTCCACTGCCTGTCAAAAGGAGCTGAAAAACGGGATTTTTTTGTCGTGGTTTTTGCTTGTCTTCAAGTCTGATTTTTAATGTATGCATAAATTAAGCCATGGATGTAATTCCACACTACAAAAGGGTATGTAACGCACATTATTGCATTTTTATGTAATCTTGTAGTTGTTTACGGATTTTGGCGCTAATAAAGTTATCTCGCTTTTGTCGGCAAAAATAATTTTTTTTCGTTGACTTTGGCCCTAAAGTCTTTTTTTAAAATCTGTATTTACACATTTTGGTTATCTTGCTTTTGTCACCAAAAATACTTTTTTTAACGGATTCTCGCACAATAATCCGGATATTTACCGCCTATACAGTCATCTCGCTTTTGTCGCTAAAAATACATTTTTTACGGATTTTGTCGCCAATAAAGTTCTCGCTTTTGTCGCTAATGTTTTTTTTAATAAATATCCAATATAGAAAAATTGTGCATACATTATATAAAACATCCTATACATTTTAGCTATCCACATGACCATAATAATTTGTAGAATTAACCTCTTACCACCACAGACAGTTTTGGCCTTCCTGACAGGGCCACATTTTTTTAATCTGACATGTAACATTTTATGTGAGAAAAACTTTGACACTTTTACCTATCCATGTGATTCAAAAACTGATTTCTCATGGCACATTGTGCTTTAAAATAGTAAGACATTTTCATCCATCCGTGTTTATTTGTGAAAAATATAATGAAAATTTGGAAAAATTTGACATTTTCAAACTTCATAAATTTCTGTGTTTAAGACGGATAGTTATTCCACTAAAATAGTTAATAAACTAGCATCTACCCTATGTCTACTGTAGGTTGGCATCATTTTTTAAATTTATTTATTTATTTTTATTTTTACAACATTAGTGGACTTAGAAATGTAGTAGCATTTTTTTCACATTTTCAAGAAAATTTGCAACCTAGATTTTTGTAGAGACCAGTCCACTTCTGACATGACTGAGGGACCTGCATGTTAAATACCCCTATAATTGACTCCATCTAAGAAACTACACCCCTTAAAGTATTTAAAACAGTGTTTCTGAAGTTTGTTAACCATCAGGTTTTTCACAGGAATTAAAGCAAAGTGTAAGTGAAATTTCAAAATTTCACTTATTTTTGCAGATTTTCATTTTATCCATTTTTCACTGAAATATGATAGATGTGACCAGGTAAATGAAACTCAACATTGATTCCCCGGATTCTGCCATTTTTAGAGATATCCCATATGTGGCCCTAGTGCGCTATTTGGCTCAACCAAAAGCCTGAGATATGGAGATGGACCTACCAGACTTTGGGGTCTCATTTTCAATACAATTTTATTTAGGCTCCATTCAAGGTTTGCCTAAACTAACTAATTTTACACTAAAAACCCCCACTTTTATTAAAAAAGGAAAACACGTTTTTGCATCGCCACAGTCTGAGAGCCATAACTTTTTATTTTTCTGTGAATGGAGCTTGTTTTTTGCATGATGAATTAGCATTTTTAGCGGTATCATTTTTTTGGGGCGGGGTGGGTGGGGGACAAGGCTTTTTGATTGGTTTTAAATCAGTTTTTTGTAAGGCAGGGTGAAAAAATACTGCAATCCTATTACCGTTCTTTATTTTTAATAGCACTCACCGTGCAGTATACGTGACAAGTTAGTTTTACGCTGTGGGTCCATTTGATTATGGCAATACCTAATTTATATAGTTTTTTTTTTACACTGAAGCAGGAAAGGGGAAAAGGGCAGTGTATACTTATTTTTTTTCTTTTTTACTTTTTCACTTTTCCCCATAGGAGAATTGTATCAGTGATCTTCAGATCACTGATACAATAGAGATCAATACACAGCATTGCTGCTGTATACTGGTCTCCATGGCGACTGTTACTCACCATGCCTGGCTAAACCCAAAATACATTGCGGGGTATAGTGATGTCACAAACAGCCTGGTAGTGTTTCTTACAACACTGTCAGGTATTCACACAGAAGCAGCAGCACCGTGAAAAGAGAGAAGGAGCTCACTCCTCCTGTCTTTCCCTTAGCTCTCTTAGCTGTGGGTGATGCGGCATGAGGCTAGCGGTAATATACCGCTGATCCCATGTCACAATCGTGCAGGGTTCGCTTGTGAGCCCGAATGTTCCGCAGGACGTACCGGCACGTGCATTTGCGGGAACGCATTTCCCACTAGGATGTACTGGTACGTCCTATGTTGGGAAGGCGTTAACAAGTTACTTAGTGTAAAACATGAATTGTATAAAAAAAAAATCAATGAAGAAAAACACATTTTTTATATTATATATTCATATATAACTACACCAAAAAAAGTATACTCCTCTCACATGAAACTAGGCCTCATACAGCTACGTCACTGAGAAAATTAATTTATGATCACATGCAGAGAGACAAAATTTGCATTGCATATTGTCTTATTTTAAGGGGTTTTACCATGTTAGAAAACAATAGCATATTGCTAGGATATGGCATCATTGTTTGAAAAGTGTGTGTCCAACCTCTGGGAACCGCACCTATCTCAGGAATTGGCCCCCGAAAGTCACAAAGCAGACTGGAGAGTCGGTTACGCTTGTACACGGCTCTCCATTCTGTTCTATGGGAGTTTCAAGCAGAGCAGAACACACCGCTCAGCTGTACTCAGAACTCCCAAACAATAAAATGGAGAGTAACTGCGCTAGCGCTGCCACCTTTACAGTCTGTGCTGTGACTTTCAGGGCCCTGTTCCTGAGATAGGTGTGTGTTCCTTAGTTGGGGCCTAGCATTATGCCATCATTTTCGATCATGGTAAAACCTCTTTAATATTGCCTTTAACTTTGTGTAAATTGTAAGGAAATCAATTGAAAAAATTAACTACATTTGAGATTGATTAAAATAGCACATTTCAAAAAAGATGGAACAAGGTTAACAAAAGGCTGGAAAAGTGCTGCTAATGAAAGGGCAATGGAGGAGCAATTTTCAAGTCACATGACTGTGTATAAAAACAGCATGTTAGAGAGCCAGAGTCTCTCATAAGCAAAGATAGTCAGAGAGAAAAATTTGTGAAAAACCATGCCTTAGTATTGTAGGAAAATGTTTCTCAATGTAGAATTGCAAAGACTTTTAATATATCCTAACGTCTACAGTACATAATATTGCTAGAAGATTCTGAGAATTTGGAGAAATTTATGTGCACAAGGGACAAGGCCAACCTTCTACCTTCAGGCAGCACAGCATTAAAAACTAACATGATTCGGTCATTCAAAACACTGTGGAAATCATTATCTGTAAACACAATTCAAAGTGCAATCCACAAATGCAGTTAAAGCTCTATCAGGCACAGAGCAAGCCATGTATCAACAGAATCTAAGAATGTCACGGTCTTCTCTGGGCCAAAGCTTATTTAACCCCTAAAGTACCAACCCTGAAAAGGCACAATGATTAGCTAAATTTTGTAGTTTTTGTCTACCTACATTTTTTTATTTTTTTTCAATGACGCAGTTGTACATGGAATGTTTTATGCAGAAGAAGTTGTATTTTTGGGGTTGCAGTTTGAATTTATATATGAATTACTGAAGATTTTTTTTTTTACAATTTTTTTCAGCATGAACAAAGTATTTTTCTGTATTTGTTTTTTGAAATTATTTTAACACCATTCAGATTTACCACTAAATACTGTCAAATAAGTTCTACAGGGTTCTGTGTATGTGTGCGTGTAATGTAGATTTTATTTTTTCTACACTTTATGTTTTTTTACATTTAGTAATGTATCAACTCCGTGTCAGTATGACTACTCTAAATCCCCAGGGCTGACTCTATAGATATTCCCGATGTAGCAGGGAAATCGCCTTTGAATATGCCGCAGTCATGGACTGCAGCAATCAAAGGGTTATGCAGTGGGGATCGGGGTTCCTCAGGTTCACAGAGACTGCTCTAGGAACGGAGCTGTTAAATACAGTTCTGTTCCTAGTGCAGTTGCAGTGCTAGGAGCCACAAACCCCCTCTGTCTGCAGTAACATCCTTTGGCGTCACTGCAGACAGAAGTCAAAAGACAAAGGGTGATCGTAAATGGGGTTAAAATGGACTGACGCGAATTGGAGAACTTTTCTGTGATCAGAAGATTCAAAATTCAGACAAGAATGGGACAACAGATCTCTCCCAAACCCCCAGAAACTGGTCTGCTCAGTTTCCAGACATCTACAGACTGTTGTAAGAAGAAGATGGGAAGCTAGAAAATAGTAGACAGGGTCCTATCCCAACTTGTGTTGAGATGTGTTGCTGCCATCAATTGTTAAAGGGAATATGTCGCCAATTTTTTTTTTTTTACTTATTAAATCAAGCCCCTGATCCATATTCTTTTCCTCTCAGTTGTTATTTCCTGATTGTAGATTTCTATATTTGGCCGTCTATATATGATTGTGAGGAAGACATTCTTGCTTGCACTGCTTTTACAGCAGTCAGAGATACTTTACCGCAGCTTCATGCCTTGGATTTTTAAAGACCAGTTTCTGTCCCATAGACGTCTATAGGAGAGTTTTTCACTTTGAGGAGGGGAGAGGGGGAGCTGTGACTCTCCTCTTGTGACTGGGGGGACTCTTATCTGTACACAATGGTGTTCCTTTCAGTTTGACCCTGATTTTACTGATTTTAGCAGACACTGCTGAAAATCTCTCCAAACAGAACAGGAAGTGTCAGACGATTATTAGGCCTAGTGGCCAAAGTGAAAACTGCAGGACAAGAATTAAAAAAATATTGCAAGTGATCTGGAAAATTAAAAAAAAAAATAACCAAAAATTCCTCCAAAATGTGTTTAACATAAAAATGTGAGTTAAACAATAAGTCATTTTTTGAGGACACATTCCCTCTAAATGAATTAATTTTTTCAAATAAAACATAAAAAAACACTGAGCTTTCAACTTCTGATCTGTTGTGAATAACGTATGGACATAGGATATTTCCACATCGTTGCATTCTCGTTTTCTTCACATTTTACACAGCATCCCAACTTATTTGGAACTGGGGCTATAGAAATAAATCTCGCCCTCCACAGCGCTCTCTTACCTTGAGCATCGATTAACATCCGGAGAGTGCCCAGTAATTTAAACTGTACTGGAGGCATTTCTGACTTCAGAAACTTCAGCACTTCTTCCGCTACTCCAGCTGACAACATTTTTGCTTTATTCACAACTATAAAATAATAGAAAGAAAATGCTGTACATGAGATACGCTTTTCTGCTGTCTACATATAAAGATGAAAAAGGGCACCGGCTGCTTCCCGTTGGCTCAAAGAACATTCATAATTACTTGGCAGAATAAGTGTCTCATTTACCTTTGGTTGTTCATGTCATTTTCTGCTTGGCTTTTCTTACCTCCTGCTACATCCTTTAATAAAATCTGTTGCTCAAAAAACCCTCAAGCATTCAGGTGTACAAACGAAAATTGTTGCTCCCGACACAGCACAATGGCAATTTTAATTTAACGTTCAAAGTGTTAGGTCAGTAAGTGTTTCCTGGGGTCTTAATGACAGGGCCCCATTAGAAATTTTAACGTGCTGTCCTGACGTGGATTCGGTGGCTTTATGAGGCACAGAAAAATCCAAAACTTAATGAGAAATCAATGTGAACCAGGGAAATGTAGAAAATTACAAAAATGTACGGACAGTGGTCTCTTAAGTTACAATGGTCTCAGGATGCAATATTTTGGTCTTTCCTGGGACATTGTATCTTGAATCCACTCTCACCATACAATGTCCCAGACACTGCTGAACTGCAGCTCGTGTGAATGATGATAGATCCAATTATCAGGTGTGTTAGTTCAGTGCATGCAGTGATTGGCAGTCTATACAGTGAAGTGTGGTGCTACATGTCCTGTACTGCTCTTTACATGTGCCCAGATGAGCAGCTCCTTTAGGCACCAGGTGAAGGCCCCATTTTCTTTTTTCTGGTACATTATGTATGAATTACATGACCCAAAGAAGCTCCTATTCTCAAACCCAAATGGATTCCCAGCTTGTGGCAGCTCTTTCTGATATTCTATGTAAAGACTTGCGTTATCTGTATTACTCATCTGCTTCATTGTCTTTATCTTCATTGTCCATTATGTTGGGTGACCATAGAGTTATGGTTTCAACATAAAATGATTGTCCTGGAATCGATTACTATTGTATGTTGAGGGAACACTTTATAGAAGGAATAAGGAAGATGGGGATATGGAGGTCACAAGCAAAATTATTATTATTTTTTTTATCAAGCAGATTAATTTATCAACAGGATAATCTGGAAAAGCCTGATAAATTTATTACAGCAAACTAGTCCAAAATTTGGCTTCTGAGTTAGTAAAAGTTATTCTTCACTGTAATCCCTTATCAGGGTCGTTTGGTGACTTATAAGAAACTTGCAACTGGACTGAACATTTTTTACAGAAATTATGTATGCACATGGACTACTTACCAGGAATTGCCAGGTTTCTCAGAGCACTAAGAGCAGCATGCTGTACAGTTACATTGCCATCTTCCACATGTCTGTCTAGAAGATCTATGAGCTTCTTCACAATGCCATTGTCCACCATATGGATGCAGTTCCCATCTACAGCAAACAGATTACCATCAACCCAGGTAGGCAATATACACAGACAGGATTGGTTTACATTTGTGTAAAGGGTCCCTATGCATAATAAGTCAGTTGCACCACCCTTTTTGGGGAAAAAGACCAACAATTTTAATGGTTTAGGGGGCCCGGGCCCAATTCTTTTTAAAAACCCCATGATTTTGGGGAAGGAAGAATCAGGCCTTTTGGGGAAAAGGGTTTTATTTAGAGATAACCCTCTTCCAGACTGGGGCTTTCACTTCTCTTGAGGGCCCCTTTCCCCAACTTTTTTTTCCCCTTTTAAAACCCACGCATATCCCCGGGCAGAGCAGGTGTGCCCCGAAATATAGGGGGAAATGGGGGGAACAGTGGTTGGTCCAACCAGCATTTGGGCCCAAAACACCCTCGAAAAAAGGTGCTTTGGGACCCCTTTTAAAAAATTATACACTTATTAAACACATAGTATATAAAAAAAAAAAAAAAAAGTTTGTTTTTTTTATTGAATCCCATTTAAAGTAAAAAATAAAGCAAAAACTCCCTAAAAAGGGAGTAAAAAAACCCAATTGGCAGGGAAAAAAAAAACATTCCCGGTAGGAGGTGATAAAACCCCCAGTGCTCCCTGCCTACCAAGAGTCATAGCTTTTTTTTAGGGGTCCCTTTGACCTTTAATGCTTTAATGTACGGGGGAAAACACCCAAAAAATTCTGTGGGGGTGGACCCATAAAAAAAAAAACAGGTTTGGCTCAATTTTTTGAGGGTTTTTTTTTTATGGGCCCCCTTTCTTTGGTAAAAATAATGTGTTTTCTGTATTTGCGGTTTGTTTCCCTTTTTGGTTGATACCAAATTTGTAGAGGTTTCGTTATGTTCTAGTACCAACTTTTTTTTAAATTTTTTACATTCTTGTTGAAATGCTATTTTCTGTGACCAATCATTTTTTTTTTGGTTTTCCCCCCAGGGAAACCTGAGTGGGGGCCCTTAATGACGGTTTGAAGGGGAAAGTTTTTATTGGTCCCATTTTGGGTACATGCTTTTTTTTTGATATTTTTTTTTTAAATTTTTTGGGGATTTAAAATTTCCAAAACCCCCCAAAATTTTTGGGTGTTTGGTTTTTTTTTTTTCTTATATTTTGTTCATTTGAACGGGATAAATGATGTTTTTTTTTAAACAGTTTCGGATTTTTACGAACAAAAGCGGATCCCACTTTTATGTGTAACTATTTTATTTGTAAAATGGCAAAAAGGGGTGATTTGAACTTTAAAAAAATAAGAAAAAAATTATATTTATAGCTTTTTTTTCTTTACACTTAAATGAGCCCCTCTAGAATATTTGACCACTAGGGGGCACAACAGCTTGTCTTATATTGGGTACTATATTACTGCTGTATATAGGATTTTCATTCATTACCTATGGGTGGGTGTAATGGTTTTTCATACAGGGTGCTAGGGAAAACCTAAGGGGCTTCGTTTCCCTAAAAACGTCAACCCCCGTGATTATGTCGCTGGGGGAAAGAGGGAGGCTGATTGGAGGGAGCAACAGTGCGCAGAACTGTTCCTCAGTCATTTACATTCCACAGCATCTAAAGCGTTAACAGCAGGGATTGGAGCTTGATCCGTTCCCTGCTGTTAGTGGCTGTTGCCAGCTGTAATAAACAGCCGCTCACCACGTATGGAGCAAGCACAGTGCCTGAGCTTGCTCCATACACCCTTCATGGCATATGAACGTTCAAAAATGTCCAAATGCATGAAGGGATTGATACATTACTGCACATAAAATAAAAAACAGTTCACATCAGTATGCAGGAAAGCCACCGCACCATACAGGGAGATTGCTCAAGTGCAAAAGTACTAATAAACAAAAAAAACCCACACGCTGCTATCACGGGGGGGGTGATGATGCATTACATTTTTATATAGATGAGGTTTAAGGGGGGGCCGTTATACGGTTTTAAAGTGATGCCCCCCTGCTAACAACAATTTTGAACCCTTTTTATGGGTTGAGCGGGATGCCCGCATACTCCCGTACCCCAACCAAAAATGACACCCCTCCTCCTAGTATCATTTTTGTAATAATAAACTATGCTCCCCCATTGCGTGTGCTCGATAGGGGTTTAAATACGTTCTAATGAAATGCTATTTTTGGGGTGATTTGTGCTAAGTGGCACAAAACCTTTCATTTGGTAGAGTAGTAATGCCCCCATCGAGGGAACATTGCCAGGACGCGATAGCTGATCATTATAAGTTGTGAAATGCGCCTAAACCCAAAACACTTTTTAAGATGTGCTAGCGCCCCAATAGGACATTCCGTTATGGAGGCGCACAGCGCTAATTTTTTTTGGCCATTATGTTTACTACAAGGTTAACCTGACGCCCGATTTTTTGTAGGGTCGGATTTCTACGCACTTTTCACTTACGCCTAAAACTAACTAGCACCCCAATTTTGGACTTCGCCCCCTTTTGGTATTATTATGGGCTTTTACATTGTGCACAATGTGTGATATGATTTTATTTGCATTTTTTTACTTACATAGGTTTGTTTTTTTTTTGTATTTTGGTTATTTAAACTACGGGTTTCATGTAGAGTGAAGGAAAAAATTATTTGTCCCTTTTCTGATTTTTTTAAATTTTCCAAACGAAGCTCAAAAAATTTTTATTTAGAGTGATTGCAAAGAGGAGTGGGCCAAAATTCCCCCGACATGTGACAAATCACATAATAGAAAAAAACATTGACTGTGGGTGCCAAAAGGGATCAAATACTTATTTCTCATGCAAAATGAAAAATAAATTTTATAATTTGTTTTTTCTGGTTTTTATTTTGGAAATTTTACTCTCTCAATGTTAAAAATAACCCCCCTTTAAAAAATTATAGACTGTTCATGTATTTGTCAGTGGGCAAACTTACAAAATCAGCAGGGGATCAAATAATTATTTCCTTCAATGTACTTTTTTTTTGTAGCCCACCTTTCATTCTGTAGATAGGTGTGTTACTTAAGCTTGCCTAATTAGTAAGTAATGTTAAAAGGAGACACTTGGTGGTTTAAATTGAAATATTCTGTACTATGTTACATGTTAAGACTTACCCTTACTGTAGAAGAATTTCGGCCAAGTTCTGTCATCATGTTTCTGTCGCTTACAGATTATTGATATTTTTCTGCTACGTTGCAGACTTTGTTTTTACAACCTGACAACAGGGTTCATGTTCTGCTGGTTGTCAACAATTAAAGGTACATTGTCACTTTTTAATAAGTTTTACTAAGTGTGAAGCGAGTTTTTATCATTAGTCCTTGGAAGCTAATTTTTTTTTGCAAACGACAGAGTTGGCCACATTTTAAAAAAAATTTTTTTAAAACTGCCTTGTTGTCCATAGCAGCCGACCATAGCCAAGCTGTCACTGCTTAAACTACTATAAAGAAAAATGGAGGTTGCACAGCGATTGTTTGCTATGGGTAACAAGGCCATGTGTAAATGGGAAAGTTGTGTGTGTGGCAGGTTTCATGGATGAGTCTCTATTGCACAATACAGAGCTACTGTATAAACTGGATTAGGGTTAGAAAAAAAAAAAAAAAGTACTTACCATTTCTAGCAAAATTTGCTATTGCCAGGGCACCAGCTAATTGTAGCTGGTGATTGTGGGATGGGAGCCAGGACAGAACCCTCTGAAAGACACTGCCTTTCCCACCTTCAAACAGCTTCTGCATGGACTCATCTGAACAAGAAAACAACCAGCATTTAATACCAACATAATGATTCAGTACAGGTATTGTACACATTCAATGTTAAAAGGGGTTTTGCCACGAAGTAAAATTTGACGCAGGAAGTTTGCAAATTGAAAAATAAACATTTTCTTAATTCATCATTATTAAAAAATTCTGTACTGGTTTTCTTTTAGCTGCTTCATTAGTTATCCCTTGTTTAAGCTGTCTCCAGGGATACACGGGCTGAGAGTCCTCAATTTTCCCGGTCGACTTTCTCAGACATCACTTTTGCTTCAGGGAGTACTAGTGTTCAAAACCCCCGGTGCTTCATTCTCTCCTGTCCTCTGCACTCATTAGTAATAAGTTAAACAAGGCAAATAAATAAAACAAAAAAAAACCTCAATCAGGTCTGTGCATTCATAAAAAGAAAAAAAAATCCACAGGTTTGGTTTCTGCAGGGATTTGAACCTAAGACCCTTGTGCTGTGAGGCAAAACATTTACCACTGAGCTACAATGTAGCTAGTCACAGCTTTGTACATAAACAGACCTGTCTTTGACTAGGGAGAGGAAAGGCCTGGTGAGGTCATCCTGCTGGGTCACATGATATGTAATCCAAACAAAATCACACACGCCCCCTTCTGAGCAAACAGAGCTGAAGAGCTGGAAGCGGGAGGTATGAAATGAGATTGTGGCAAAACCCCTTTAAAACAAATGTAAGAATCACATCATCACTTAAGGTGGCACCAGGATGAGTGTTCATGTATTCTAAATGTGGAGAAGGGAGTAAGCTGCCAGCCAAGAAAACAAACATACTCAAATCCCACATGCCCGTTTCTGCTCTGCTCCAACATCTGCTGTTGGCGAGAGGTGGGATACCCGCATACACATAAAATAGTTGGATGCTCTGCAGGTTTGTCTAACACTTGTCTAACCTGTATGGACATCTACAGCTTAACAGATCTTAGACCTAATTCATCCAAAGGCAAATGATGTCTTGCCTATTCCTTAACACACTTAGATAATCCACTTATATTAGTTAGAACCAACAGACTTTCTAAATGTGCTGCTTTTAGCAGGTCTCCACTTCTACTATTTCCAGTAAAAAAAACAACAGATTCAGGAGCTGCCAAAGGGGATTACCCAAAAAAGAAAAGGGCAATAGTGAATACAGCAGCTAGAATTTTACATTGTTGTGTATTGTGAGCAATACACCATCTGTTAATTACTAAAGTAGGAGGCTACTTAGTAAGTTTACATGGAAAGCCTGTGGTCTTTTGCAGGGCTGTGGAGTCGGAGCCTATTTTGCAGGAGTCGGAGTTATCATAAAATTAACCGACTCTCAAAATATATGAGTTGGTCCAGTTAGTTCGATGCAGTGCAAAGAGCAAGAGGAATTGGGTCCGGCCAGTGCTGCTGCTCCCATATCTTCAGTCTCATCACATGAGGAGTGTAATTGATGACATGGAGCAGGCAAAGCGTTGCCACAGGGGAAAAGATTCCGCTCCCGGGGCAAACATGCTTTCAAAGAAGTAGAAGAGTTCAACCATTCATCAAAACTGACTGTGGCTGAGGCAATTCCTTTATACTATTGTTAGACATTGCTAGAGATGTTGCCCCTGTGGTCACCGCGTTGCCCCCAACCCAAAATAGTGTAGAGAGGCCGTTCTCTAGCCTGGAAATATTGATATCAGATGTGAGGTCATGTATGCAGGATCTGATGGAGGCAATACTATTACTCAGAACAAATTCAGACACTTCACAAATGTTCCTGCAGTGTTTTGCATATTTACAATTTTTTGTGTTCTAAAGTCATATCCAATTTACACTGACAAGCAAAATGGTAACAAGGTTTTGAACTTGTGACTTTCAGGCTCTATATCTCACCATCCACTACAGCTTTATACATGAGGCTACTGTAATTTTATATACAGTCATCTTACCTATTTTATTCATAAATTTGACTTGCAAGTATTTAGCATCTGCTTAGTTCTGCAGATTTGTGTCCTGTAACTGCATTGTTATGGTTTTGCTCCTAAAAATCAAAATGTTAATTTTTATTATCTTGTTAGTATTTGGGAAATCCACCTATTGGTTTTCAGCTCTGCCTGAATCCTTCTGGGCTCTGGATCAGATTCAAGCATATCTTGACCAAAATTTGATCCCAGGTCTCTTCTACACATTCCCAATGTTGGTGCAGACTGGACTTGGATACAAATACAGCTTTTTCTTCAACTCTACCCACAAGTTTCAAAAGATCAAAACAGTGTTACCCTTTAGCTTGTCAGTATCTATTCTACCTAAATAGCTTGATTATTGTATCACAAGGTGATAAACAGCCTGATGTTACCATTTTACTACAGTACAGTTATCAATTAAACATGCGCCGTGTATGAGGGAGTCAGGAGTCGGAGATTTGGGAAATTGAGGAGTCGGAGCTTTAACTTGCCGACTTCACAGCCCTGGTCTTTTGGCCACCATTAGTCTATTCGATCCTATGGACATATTTGGCAGGGAACATACGCGCCTAGCCCAACCAGTCCAGATGTTTTCACATAGCCCAGCATTATGCAGGGAAAGCTGCTGGGCTCATTCGTGGACTATTCACAGTCTGCAGCTAGTTTAGTGGGGTCAAGGCCTGGAAGCCACACAAGGCTGATGTGGACCAACACCTGTTGTATTAGACAGTGACTCAGTCTACAAACCAGTGACTTATCCTTTCTATGTTACTATTACAGTCTTTTACTATAATTTATACTACATGTCTACTGCACAATACTGCACCACAGGATGAATAAATGGATATCACTATTTGGAGAAGAATCTAGCTTGGAATCTTTGGTCTCATCGTATACATTGCCGGCCAGTATCAAAGTATCACAAGTGATACTTTCATACTGGTCGGCTATAATTTTTCAAGAGACTGTCTGAATATTGCTGGGCAGGTTCCTCTATATTGTTAACCCACGTTGGTTTTGCTCATCATATACATACAAGAAATAGCTACTATGCAAAAGGTCTTAGGTTCTGTCCACATTTTGTGCTTTTAAGTTTTTCCTCTTGCATCTACTAAAAGCAGAGCAGCACAGCAGACAGTATAGAGGACAAGAGCGGCAATCAGGGCACTGCACAGGTTCATCACTGTCACTCCGTGGTCCTGCTTTATATAAGCTAAGCACATCACAATGTATTAGGCTATCCATAGACCTAAGATAGCTGTGGACCACAGCAGAATTCAATGCCTATGTTCCATCACCACCTATTAACATGCCACTCAAACGTGCACTGGTACAGGCAAGCAAAATCCTACATGTACTTACCTCCTAAATGCAGAAGGACCATCAGATCCGAGGCGGTTTTCAATTCTTCAACGTCATCATCCTTTTCACTGTTCACAGTTTGATGGACTATGTCAAGTAAACACTCCACCAGGCCGGCCTCCACTAGCTGAAGCTTTATGGCATCTAGAAAACACAGCACCCCACACTATTAATGGAGTTCTCTGGTTAGAAAACACATTGTTACATAGCCGATTATAAAATTCTAAGTTCATGGAGAAAGTCCTCTGCTTCTGGGGAGTGGAGAGTGATTATTAAACTGTCCCTTGCCCCAGAGGACCTGTCTTGCATTACAGAAGATAGAAGTTACACATAATTGGTGTAGCCATAGTAGTATAAGTCTGATCTATTAAAATATAACATTATTTATCCCATACACAGACCATAGAAGAAAAAAAATATTCAAAAACGCCAAAATTGCGCCTTTTTGAAATAAAAGTTGATCAAAAAGTCGCATGTATCCTAAAATGGTACCAATCAAAACTGCACTTTAGCCCGCAAAAAATAAGCCCTTGCTCAGGTCCATAGACTAAAAAACAAAAAAAGTTATTGGTCACATCAAATAACATTTCAGTAAACATTTAAAACCCAGAAAAGTTTTTTTTTTGTTTTTTAATAGAATACTTAAACATAACTGGAATTGTATCAACCTGCAGAAAACTGATAACACATCATTTATATCAAGGAGTGGACTTCATAACCAAACCCGCACAAAAATAGTGCAATTGCAGTTTTTTGTTTCATGTTTACCCCACCTAAAAAAAAGTTGGGGTTTCCCAGTGCATTGTATAGTCAATGGCACCAATAAAAGTACATCTTGCCCCACAAAAAACAAGCCCTCATATAGCTAGGTAGACGGAAAAATAAACTAAAATCTGTAAGGCCGTGTTCACACGGCTTATTTCGCTGCGGATTGGCGCCGTACTCCGCGCCGGATTTGCGCTGCATTCGGCGCCAATCCGTCGGAGTAATTACCCGGTAAACCACTGCTTCATAGAGAACAGTGGGTTCCGTCGCTCCCCGCTCGGCGAATCTGCCGGGCAGGGAGAAAGTGACATGCACATTATCCAGGCGCAATACGCGCTGTGGATAATGCAAGTCTATGGGGCCGGCAGGCAGCGCCCCTGCCCCCGCACCTTATTCAAGCCGGAATTGCGAGCGCAATCCGGCTCACAAATCCGGCGTGAATAAGCCGTGTGAACGGGGCCTAAATGGCTGCCATCTGAAAAGGTTAAAAGGGTTGTCTCACTACAAGGATTGTTTTCTAGGTTAAAGATCTTGTAAAGACAAGTCACTTTGCAATATATGTCCATTAACAGTGTCCTACCTATTCTGAGATATCCTCTCTTGTATGGGCTGCATCAGCTCCTCAAGTTGCTATAGCTACAGACCTGTTTGCTCTCTCCTGATAGGCTGCCAGCGCTGGTTCCTATAGCTTCAGACCTGGCTTCTACTGCAGCATAGTGGAAGCCAGTAAACACGTTCCTGAATTCAAAATGAAACCAAGAAAACAGGACTGAGGAAAGATGAATTAATGTAGTGAGACAACCCCTTTAAGGAAAGGATGACTTCTTCCTAAAGGATCGGCTTTTGAACTGCAATGGTCGTTTTCCAAAAAAGAAAAAAGCAGGGTGAAGCCACACTAATGAATCCAAGGTTCATTGAATCTTACACATACGACAGCTGCTGGCAAAGAGTGATCTTTTTACAGCTTCCTCCAAAGGGTTTATATGTGGCAATAAATTTATGTAGAACATTTCCTTTTTGGAAACCCACGGCAAAATCCGCATACGACACTTGGGCATTCACGTGGATTACCCTTTGCGTCCACAACAGAAATGGGATAAACCTCGCATGTATTCCAACTTGGTTGTCCGACTTTGCCACACTAAAGATTTGCATTTATTACTGACAATTGTCAATGCCAGATCTTTGCATACAGGAGAGCTTGAAATGTTAATATTATGTAGATTACCAATATGCATTTCAATGTGACACCCACACAGCACCTTAAATAAACATCAACCTTCCAGAGGCAGTCACTTGTCAGGATGATTATTTTGTGGAACAGATGTTGCTTTAAGTGCATATTAAATGACAAAGCTTTTGCACACAGAACAGCTGACATGCACACAATTCTCCTTCTGATGCCAAGCGTGCCTCAGGAATTTCTGATTTATCCCCCTCAGAAAAGCCATATTTATTCCGATTGACAATATTCAGATTTCAAGACAAAAAAACAACTGAATTTAATGAGAGTAGCATTAACATGCGGAGACCTATGACAGCTGACGACGCATCGGACAAACCTTCATCCACAGCGATTTGCAGTTTCACTGAAGAGCGGTATTAACATGTTATATATTTTCCGTTATGTAAGGTTATTATTGTCCAGCTGCTTGAAGACCGGTCTGAACTAATCTACAGAAGGGATCTTTATCACTAGTGATCAACAAGCAGGTGTTACTATGACTGGATTATTACCGTACACATTCAAGTCACATTATTATGACCATTTCCTTCCTTTCACGTCAGCAGCACATAGCTCATCAAAGAAGTCACGTGTGCTGCCTTGGCTTGGTGGGTATATAAGTTGTGTAATTTACTATCTGCACACATATCCTTCGTTGCAGATGGATGATTATTGGCTTTTGGGCCAAGGGTGGTGATATTTTTTGACACTGCACAGTTTGTAAACTGTTCACATGGTTAAAGTGAATTGTGAGTGAACAATTGACACCACTGTGAACTATGCTACTGGACAAACCCTACTGCGTATGCCACTGTGAAGCACACGGATGATCACTGCACCTCGGCTTACCAAGAAGCATTGGCAGAACAGGCCTCCGCTTTAATGGCAGTATCGGAATTGGACCCCTGTGATTGGCAATGGGTTTCTTTTTCCCATAAGTCATGATTTCAGTTTCATTGAATGAATGGATGTTGGCGTGTCAGCTGAGAAAGATCAAAGAAAAAACACTCTGCAACCATTGCTGGAAGAACAAGAGCTGGTGGGGGGCAGCGTTATGATTTGGTGAAAGTTTTTGTGGCATCCTCTGGAACACTCATGCATGTAGAAGGCACGGTCAACCAACTGGGTATGAAAATCCTTGCAGATTATCACATACACCCATACATGCTGATTGTCTTCCATGTGGTGGATGGGATGTTTTAGCGAGACAACCCAACATGTTATACGGCTAGAAATTTTTGAAACTGGTAGTTAGAGCATGACCAAGACTCCCAAGTACTACCGTGACCGCCTAATTGTCCAGATTTAAAACCAACTGAGCATCTATGGGTCCACCTCAATGGTGGTGTTCGCGCTATGGATTCTCCCCCATGCACCCTCCAGCAGCTGTGCGATGTAGTCAGCATGGCTCCAGATACCTGTGACAACCTACTAAGACCTTATCTAGTCACTGTCTGTGCTGCATACAGTGTTTATTCTGGATGTTACCTAGTGGTCATAATAATGTGACCCAACTGTGCATATTATTATCATCATCTTTTATGGACATCTAAAAGGTCTTTGTTTCTTTAGTCTCTTTCTGATTGAATTGGGTTTGTGATCATCAAGACAACCTCTATTGTAACAAGAGGAATGTTTCCCAATACCATATAATGTTAAAATGAAAGGGTAAATGGAAGGACTTAAAGGAGTTGTCGCATCTCAAAGTTTCATAGGATGCATGAATGAAACAATGCGGCTTTGCTCTGTCACTTCCTGGTCAAGCTGTCTGTAATTAGCATATAAACTGTGTCTATTTAGATCTCTGTTTATTAGTCTAGATTAGCTAAATTACCTTCTCTGAGGTCTGGAGTAAACAGTAATTAGTCTTTTGTGTGAAAGATCAGATAACGCACAAGCTCTCACAACCTGTGTGATGTCACTCCCTGCTATCAGATAGAACAAACAGCAGGGCAGAAGGAGTCAACAGGTCGGTCACTTGGGAAACCTGAAAGCCCTCAGAAGGTGATAAAATCACTTGTAGCTCCTTAACAAAAAAAAGATGAACAAAGCAATATATTTGGAAAACGTCTTCATTTAGTGTTCCCTACATTGTGAAGGCATTCTTTGTAGTGAGACAACCCCTTTAAGGAATGGTCCCCAATGATCACATATACAAGGTCATTACTTTATGATCAGTGGGGTCTCCCCTCTGGGTCTTCCATTGATCTTGAAAAAAAAGAAAACGCTTTAGCACGGATTTACCTCTGTGGCTACATAAAAGGGGTGCTCTATCACATTACTTCCGAGCTGCGGCTGGCCCATTACCAGTCACACAGACTGGGTGCTTTCTCCACTTTATTCTGATGGAGTTCTGAGTACAGCTGAGACACAGTGCTTGCCCGTATTCACACCCCTCATAGAAATGAAGACAGAAAGCCATGTAAGCGCAGCCACCTTTCTATTCTCTACAGCTGGCAACGAGCCAGGCACAAGCTAGAAGTAATGTAACTGGAATACCCCTTTTAAGGATCCTTGATGACATGTCGATAGGTTATGCCATCCAAGTCTAGGACACAAACCTATTTCTGGAACGGGCGCCTCAAAAAGTCTATGTACAAAATGGAGCAAAACTCTCCATTCTGTTCTATGAGAGCTCCTAGTATAGGTGAGCAATTCGTCTGTACATGGAACTCCCACAGAACAGAATGAAGAGCCGTGCACAAGTGCAACTGGGTCTTTGTTCCAAAACAACTTTCAGGGGCCCATTCTCGAGATAGATGTGGGTTCTAGAGGTGGGATCCGCACCTATCAGTCTTTGATAGGATATCCTAAAAATCTGCCATCAAAGATCAATGGGAACACCCCTTTATCTGTTATCCCTGCACAATAGTGCTCCCAGCCATCTGCTGAGCAGGGGATCTGTAGCCAGCCCAGTTTACTTGAGTCCAGCAATGCTACAGTTCCCCTGTACAAAAGGTGGCTGGGCCACAGCTATGAAGGGAAAGACTGTTAAAAGGCCAGAGCATCTAATCAATAATGCTGCCCCTTAATTCTCATGATCATGGGGGTCCCAGAGGTCAGTGCTACATAATATTTCTTTTATAAGATTGAACACCCCTTAAAGGCTATTGTGAGCGAGTTCATCAGACCAAGGCTTCCTGCTGCCATGTTTAAAGGGGTTGTCTCACTACATTGATTCATGTTACCACAGTCCCGTTTTCACTTTGAATTCAGGGGCGTATTTACTGGCTTCTACCAGGCTGCAGTAGAAGCCAGGTCTGTAGCTATAGCGACCAACACTGGCAGCCTATCAGGAGAGAACAAACAGGTCCATAGCTATAGCGACGGCATACAATAGGTGAAATCTCTGAATAGGTAGGATACTGTTAATGAACACATATTGCAAAGTGACTTGTTTTTGCAAGATCTTTAACATAAAAAGCAATCCTTGTAGTGAGTCAACCCATTTAAGAACGTGTAGTGGAAAAAAAGTGGCTTCTAGTAGGTTCACCAGCAGGCACTATGGAATGACATTAATGGTCACTCTATTCTAGAGTACATTAACACATCTCTCCAGAATTGAGCAACATGGGGCACAGCCTGATACAGTGGGGGAAAAAAGTATTTAGTCAGCCACCAATTGTGCAAGTTCTCCCACAGAGGCCTGTAATTGACATCATAGGTCGACCTCAACTATGAGAGACAAAATGAGAAAACAAATCCAGAAAATCATATCGTCCGATTTGAAAAGAATTTATTTGCAAATTATGGTGGAAAATAAGTATTTGTTCAATAACAAATGTTCATCTCAATGCTTTGTTATATATCCTTTGTTGGCAATGACAGAGGTCAAACGTTTTCTGTAAGTCTTCACAAGGTTGGCACACACTGTTGCTGGTATGTTGGCCCATTCCTCCATGCAGATCTCCTGTAGAGAAGTAATGTTTTGGGGCTGTCGCTGGACAACACGGACTTTCAACTCCCTCCAAAGCTGTTCTCTGGGGGTGAGATCTGGGGGCTGGCTAGGCCACTCCAGGACCTTGAAATGCTTCTTACGAAGCCACTCCCTCGTTGCCCTGGCAGTGGCAGTCTTTTTCCCCACTGTATGAGTATTTCCACAGGAATCAGCTTTGCATTACACCCATAGGACACCCTATGCAATAAACAAAGTGACTGCAATTTATAGACTATTTTTTGGAACCTTACTGAACGGGTACATGAAGGCGGCATAGACTTTCCTGTACTGAGAGTCTATGTGAGAGCTGGGTTCAGGTAAAATTTTGTTTACGATGCATCACATCCTTTGTATTTCCTGCATAATTAATGTAGCTGTGCTTCGGGTCACCGCTTTAAGAGTAATTTCTGTATGAGTGAATCAATTCAAAAGGGCACAACGAGCTAGAACAGAAGTGTTCATGCATTTTAGAGCAATCAGGAGTAGAAAAAATATTCAACTTTCAGCAGCTATGGCAACGTGGGAATATAGATTAGCATAAACAGATTTGAAAAGATTAGGATTGTACAGCTACATAATGTCTGTCCCTCTTTTTGCACTGTTTGTCACATTTAGCACAGTACGCGCCGCTATACGCTGTGTGACTATACCCTAAAGGTATGTACACCACAGTGTAGCAATTACCGTAATCAGGACATTAGTCACTGACACCAGTGACTTTTATGTGAGTTATTTGATAGACTGCCTGAAACTTTAATCATTCTGAGATGGCGTTTCTGTCCCACTATGTTTGTGTGCACAAGACCAAAGGAGGACCGGTGAAGTTACCCATAGGTACAGACCAGTCTCTTGTTTCCTGCTCATTTTTTGCTAGAAACCTTACTCACAACAAAACAAAGCAAAACAAACGTTTTAGGATTTTCACTCACAACAGCATACACGAGCCAGAACTTTCTCCAATGACGACACCTGTTTAACCATAAATATACACCGATCAGTCAGGACATAAAAACTACTAATATGTGGAATAAGCAGGGCCGTGGAGTCGGTGCCTAGTTTGCAGGAGTCGGAGTCGTCATAAAAGGGACCGACTCCGACAATATATAATAAGGTGGACCAGTAAGTTCGATGCAGCGCAAACAGCAAGAGGAATTGGGGCCAGCCAGTGCTACTGCTCCCATATCTTCAGCCTCATCACATGAGGAGTGTAATTGATGACATGGAGCAGGCAAAGCGCTGCCCCAGGGGAAAAGATTCTGCTCCCATAGCAAACAAATGTCAGCAAAATTTTTCACCTGCTTTCAAATAAGTAGAAGAGTTCAACCATTCATCAAAACGGACTGTGGCTGAGGCAATACCTTTATACCCTGACATTGTTATAGATGTTGCCCCTGTGGTCACCACTTTCCCCTAACCCAAGTTAGTGTAGAGAGGCCGTTCTCTAGCCTGGAAACAATGAGATCAGATGTGAGGTCTTGTATGCAGGATCTGATGGAGGCGATACGATTTTTCAGAACAAATTCAGAAACTCCACAAATGTTCCTGCAGTGTTTTGCATATTTACAATTTTTTGTGTTCTAAAGTCATATCCAATAAATATATTTTACGCTGACAATCAAAATGGTAACAATGTTTTGAACTTGTGCGTTTTAGGCCCCTTATCTCTCCATCCACTACAGCTTTGCACATGAGGCTACTGTAATTTTATACAGACATCTTACCGATCTTATACATAAATTTGACGTACAAGTATTTAGCATCTGCTTAGTTCTGCAGATTCTTTCCTGTAACTGCATTGTTACTGTTTTGCTCCTAAAAATCAAAATGTTAATTTTTATTATTTTGCTAGTATTTGGGAAATCCACCTTTTGGTTTTCAGCTCTGCCTGAATCCTTCTGGGCTTTGGATCAGATTCAAGCAGGTCTTGACTAAAATCTGATCCCAGATCTCTTCTACACATTCCCAATGTTGGTGAATACTGGACTTGGATACAAATACAGCTTTTTCTTCAACTCTACCCACAAGTGTTCAAAAGATCAAAACATTGTTACCCTTTTGCTGGTCAGTGTCTGTTCTACCTAAATAGCTTGATTATTGTATCCAAAGGTGATAAACAGCCTGATGTTACCATTTTAATACAGTAAAGTTATCACTTAAACATGCGCCATGTATGAGGTATGAGTCGGAGTTGGAGTCGGAGGTTTGGGAAATTGAGGAGTCGGAGCTTTGGCTTGCTGACTCCACAGCCCTGAGAATAAGCTTTGCCAATGGCATTTATCAAGGGTTTGGATATATTAGGCTATGTCTACGCGGCAACTGTAACATGCCGTTGGAAATCTGACGATATTTTACAATTGTCGTACTGTGGTCTTTGGTGCAGTATTGTGCCAAAACCGTGGTCTGAACTGTATTAGAATCTGCCGTAATACTTATTCAATAAACCGGCGGTCTAGAAATCCGACAATAGAAAATCCGTGCAGTGTAGACTAGAGTTTGGATTTTCGATTGAGGTCTATGGGCACTGGTTTACAGTCGGATTTATGCGGATTCTAAATACTGAATTTGCTTAAGAATCCAACCAAAAACCAGTGCTGCAGAGACTTGGCCTTAGGGCTTGTTCAAACGGCTTATTTGGACGAGCGTTTCCTCGCCCCAAGTTCATTTCATTGAGTCCCATGTAAAACCTCTTTGTGTCAATTCTTGAAGCGTGTTTTGGGCGCTGTTTTTGGTATGGTTTTGGCGCGGTTTTTGTCCTAGCTATTAATCGTAATTGAAAACCGCGCTGAAAACCTGATCCAAAACCTCGCCGAGAAACGCCTCTAAAACCTCTTCTGAAGAAGCGTGTTTCAGGCGAGGTTTTGGGAGCGTAAACGCTCCGAAAAACTTGTCCAAAATCATGACCAAATAAGCCGTGTGAACATGGCCGTAGTCTTGTGGGGTGTTCCCGGAATGAAGTGGTTTGTATCCAACGTTCTATGGAAGGACAATCAAACTAGTGAAATGATGACCAGGGCACGTCTGGTCTGATCCCACAAAAAAACTACTGTAGCACAAACTGCTGGAAAAGTCCATGCTGGGATATGATCGAAAGGTGCCAGAGCACACAGCACATTGCAGCTAGCTGTGCTTGGGGCTACATAGCCAGAGCTTGGTCAAGTGCCCATGCTGACCCCTGTCCACCACCAAATGCACCTTGAATAGACGATGTAAGCATCAGACCTGGACCACGGAGCAATTGAAGAACATTGCCTGGTCTGATGAATGTTTTCTTGTACTTTATGTGTATGGTTCGGTGTGTGTGTGCATTATTTGCCTGGCAAAGAGATGGGACCAGGGCGCTGGAAGAAAGTCTAGCTGGCAGACGCAGTGTGAAGCTCTGGGCAATGTTCTCATAGAGTCCTGGCATTCACTCAATGATACTTTGATATGAACCGCCTACCTAAACTTTTCTGCAGACACCCCTGTGCACTCAGCTTCTCAGTGCTACAAATCCAGGGGCATTTCTTCCCCTCCCAGCTGGGTGTTTCTTAACTGAAGGGGGATGACATCATCCCCCCCCCTTCACTGTTCATGCTGGCTCCCGAGTCTCTCTCCCCTCTCCCCCTGAGTCCACATGTCACTATGTCGTTCTCCCATTGCAGTCTTATTTTGTAAGTATGTTTACATAACACACTCTGCATTCAGTCTAGACAATCTTCTGTGAACTCAGAGCACTGATCTCTTCTCCTCTCACAGCTGGAGGTTTGTTACAATTGAATCCAGTCTTCTAAGAACTCCTCCAGAGCAGCACAGATCTCCCTTCTATGTTTACACGCAGGAGCATTTAGGCATCAGGGCACATTTCTGCTGTTTTCTGATTGTAGAAGCCCTGCAATATTATAGTGTTTCTTCTGGCTGTGCAGAGTGAAATTGTGCCGGCCCCTTACTTTGAGTGAAAGAGGCAGGAATATACGCTCCCGTGAATACGACCGGGGGGCCGAACAGAATGTAAATTAGTAGAGCCGGCAGCCAATGACATGAAAGGAGGAGGAATCCGACTGGCACTGGGGAACAGTGTTTACAGAAAACGAAGATAAGGCAGACAGTGATAAGACAGCTTTGCTAATGACATCCAATTGCAAAGTTGCTTGTTTTCACTGTCCCCTTATTATGAAGACCATTTAATGAAATGATACAACCCCTTTAATGTATGGAAACGGTATTCCCTAATATTAGTGGCCTCTTACAGAAGGTAAATGATTCTTGTACACTGTTCAGTTTGGTTTGAGGAAGATGGCAAACAGTTTGAGGTCTTGAGCAAAATCTCCAGATCTCAAATAGACTGAGCATTTGCTTGGAAAGAAAGTCTCTTCCACGGAGGCCCCACCCTGTAACTTGCAGGACTTAAAATATTTGGGGCTAACTTCTTGGTCCCAGACATGACAGGACCCTTCAGAAGTCTCGTGGAGACGATACCTCGACAGGTGAGAGGTGTTTTGGTAGCACGATGGGGACCTACACATTCGTTTTATTATTATGGCTAATCGCATTTTGATAGGCGAGGATGCATCCAGAATAAGGTCTCCATGCTTAAGACCACCACATAGGCAACTGTAGGTTTTTAATATAAACCATATCAGTATCATGACAGAAGAAACACATACAGACGTTTGCATATAACAAATCATATTTTCTTTCTGGTTGCAAATTGCATTTTTGCTTTTGTGTTAACAACCTCTGTCAAATGGTCACAGTTGGAGAGATGTCAGCGGGAACGCAGTGTTCTGCTTCTTACAGAAAGGTCACTTTGGCTTTTCAGACAAGTCACACCACAGTAGTTTATCATGTGTTACAAGCAATTAAACTGGTTGGAACAGGTAGCACACAATACACACAATAAAAAAGGCGAGTGAACCAGCATAATTCATATTTCAGCACATTGTAAAGACAAAATTTGTCACTGCTATCTAAGCAAAGTGTAAAAGGAGAAATTGGGGGTACTAGGTCAACGTACATAAACTCCGCGAACAAGTAATGAAGGCCAAAAGTTTTTTTTAATTTAATAAAATTCTTGATGCAGAGCAAAAGAACATATAACCTGGTACTAGGTGAACAAAACAAGGGTTGTGGCAGGATTATATCTCTTTTTGGATCCGATAAATTAATTCAGCAATTGGCAGATGTGCATATAAAGTATGAATATTAAAGTACATATAGAAAACTCCAGTCTTAGGGCATGTTCACACTGCATTTTTGGACGAGGTTTTCAGTGCGTTTCCTCGCCCAAAACCTTGTCCAAAATGCTTCCAAAACACCCCCAGTTCATTAAATTGATTCCTTTGTAAAACCTCGTTCTAGGTCACACACAACGAGGTTTTACGTGCTTCTTTGGAAGCGCTGAAAAAGAAGTGTCATGTCAATTCTTGAAGCGCGTTGTAGACGTTGTTTAGGTGTTTTTTCGCCGCGGTTTTTGTCCTGGCTATTCATTTGTATGAGTAAAAACCTCGTCCAAAACCTGATCCAAAACCTGATCAAAGCCTCGTCAAAAACCTCGTCTGAAGAAGTGTTTCAGGCGAGGTTTTGATGTGGTTTGGACGAGGTTTTGGGAGAGGAAACGCTCCGAAAACCTCGTCCAAAAACGCCGTGTGAACATGCCGTTACAGTTCAGAACCCTCCTATTGTTCCACCAGAGCAGGTTCTCAAGGTGCGGTGGTGGAGTAATCATAGCCCAGGTGGTATGTGTTGCACCCTCAAGGGTCTTAAAGGGGTTTTGCCACGATGTAATGTTGACTGGGGATCCTCCAAAAAGGGTTTTTAATCACTTTTCTAAATATATGCGATTACAAAAATTGCAGTCTGAGAGAGCTACAGCCTTCCTTACATGCCCTTGGTTACTTCAAAGTTTGTATTAGATACGGCCTGACAAGAGCTGCTGGACGGGCTTGCGCAGAGAGAGCTTCTTATCTGATGAGACTGAGCTGCAGAAGTTCTCAAGGCACCGGGTAGCAATATGTTTTCTTTTGTATACAGAATAAACTAGTTGTAGTGTGATTAGATCCCTGCTTTATCTGATGACAGAGAACATGAAGGAGCTTTCAAGCTGCTGAGGAGAAAAGGTGTTGTCTTTTGTATACAGAATCCACAAGTTGCAGTTTGATTATTTCAGTGAAAATGTCACACGATCCCTTATGCAGCTCGTAAAAAAAATATCCAAAAATGCTCTCCCTAGCATTCAGCAAGGTTTAATTGCCAGATGGAAGGGAGAGTACAGACCAGATGCTGTCCACCCATTGACTAGAAGTGTGGGTGATCAGCATATAGCTCTGAAGGATGTTCTGGAACGTCCTTGCAGAGTTCATAGATGAAAACTGTGCAGCTGCAGAGAACTTATTTTAGTGCCACTTTTGCTGTAAATTCTCTCCTGCCTCCCCTTCCCTCCCAAAAAACACCTTTCACCGCTCTCCCAGATGATGTTAAAAAAAAAAAAAAATGTAAAAATTAAATAAAAATAGAGCCGGACATATCATAAAAAAGTAGAATAATACAGTGCAAGAAAACATAATAGCGTTCAATCCTGCCTGCACTGGAGAAAAGGAGTCTGATCAGGAGCTGGTTTAAGTCCGCCCACTCTTTTTGCTGTACTACGTGAAAGCGGTTCTCTGGTTTGGTAAAAAAAACACAACTTTCATATACAAAATAAAAAATTCTGGGCGAGATGGTGCCTCGGTTTAGGATCCTCATCTCTAGACCAGACTGGAAAGGGATTACAACAAGCATCTCTCTCTCTGGAGGACATGCCGTGTCCTGCAATACAATCAGCCCAGTGGTTCAAGAGAAATGTGTAATAATTTCCCCTCTGGTGGAGCCGCAGGGAAAATTAACAATTCCTTCCAGATTTGTCCACAAATTATGGCTGCCTGCTGGAGACCCTTGTAATAAGTAGGAATTGTCCAAAGTGAAGAACCCGTTAAGGTCCCTCCACATTCTCCTTAGCCACAACTATCAGGTCTCTGTTGGAGAGTGCTGATGCTGCTACCTCCTTTTCTATCACTGTGGCAGACTTCCACCACTAGTGCCCCCATAGGTCCTATGCTGCTTGATTAACCCCCACATTGGCTCTCGTCACCCTCCATTCACAGTTCTGTAACTGTAAAACCACTCAGTGTCTTTTATTATTAAAGAGGGAGGGAAACTGAAGTGATTAGCCTCCATTAGGATTGCCTCCTAGCACCTTTTTGCACAGGGGACTTGAGGGGGAGTGGGAGCATCTTTCTGCACTGGGCACTTGAGGGCGAGTGGGAGCATCTTTTTGCACAGGGGACTTGAGGGCGAGTGGGAGCATCTTTTTGCACAGGGGACTTGAGGGCGAGTGGGAGCATCTTTTTGCACAAGGGACTTGAGGGCGAGGGGGAGCATCTTTCTGCACAGGGGACTTGAGGGTGAGTGGGAGCATCTTTCTGCACAGGGGACTTGAGGATGAGGGGGAGCATCTTTTTGCACAGGGGACTTGAGGGGGAGCATCTTTTTGCACAGGGGACTTGAGGGCGAGTGGGAGCATCTTTTTGCACTGGGGACTTGGGGGTGAGTGGGAGCATCTTTTTGCACAGGGGACTTGAGAGCTAGTGGGGTTTCATTTGGTCTTGGTGGATAATTGCAAAACCAAACCACTGGTTCCCCTTAAGAACAAACAAAACCTTGCTAGAAAACATCTAAAAAACATCTGTTTTCTTTGGACGGATGTGTGTCTACTAGAATGATGGAAAAAGAACAGTATGAAGGGAGGCATGAAGGGCTCAATGATCTGACGGATAGCACACCATGTGTCCCAGAACAAGCTCTACTCTGGCATGTACCCAGCTATACGTCCTGCTTAGAATCAGCTGCAAAAATGATGGACAGCATTTATAGATGGATAGTGACCACAAATCAACCCACCAACACTGGCCAAAAATTGTGACACAAATAGGGCCTAAGATTAAACTAATATTCACTTTTTAAAACTTCTGACATGTCATAAGTGCTAAAACTAAGGGGCAGAAGTGCTCAAACTTCAGCTGCACCACTCTGTTTCTGATCGGCTCTTCAAAGCTTTCCCTGGAGAAAGTATGTTATGGATTCATAGAAAGTCTGAAATATTCTGCATATCTTTACACAGCACGCTCGGCTCTCCATCAAGAAAGGACTGAATACGAAGGGGCAGGTCACTCAGCTGAGCACCTCTGCCCATACATGTTATGGGTCAGTGGAGATCTCAGCATCTGGACCCCCCTGATAAAACTTCTGAACTGTCCCTACGACATATCAAAAGGTTGTGAAAGTGATAAATACCCTTCAAAATAATTCTGCATTTGTGCAAATAGAACATTTTTGTACCACACAACTGATCTGATGGTTATAACCAGACGTTTTAATACACTATATAAAAAGCCCCATCTACATGTTTTTCTCACTATCTGACAAGAAATCAGAAGAAACCTTACCCATTTTAGGTCAATTAGGAACCAAAATTATTTATATTTGCCAAATGCCAGAATAATGAGAGAGAGGATTTTTATCACTTTCGGCAAAGTCAAACGTTTCCATACATTTCATTAGTATTTGGTAGTACTATCCTTAAACTGTATGACTTGGGTCAAACGTTTTGGATATCCTTCCACAAGTTTCTCACAATAGTTGGTAGGGATTTTGGCCCATTCCTCCTGACAGAACTGGTGTAACTGAGCCATGTTTGGCAGTATGCTTCAGGTCATTGTCCATTTGGAAGACCAATTTCAGCCCAAGCTTTAACTTCCTGGCTGATGTCTTGAGATGTTGCTTCAGTATTGCCACAATCTTCTTTCCTCATGATGCCATCTATTTTGGGAAGTGCACCAGTCCCCCTGCAGCAAAACAATCAAACAACATGATGCTGCCACCCCCATGTTTCACAATTGGGATGGTGTTCTTAGGCTTCCAAGCTTCTCCCTTTTTCCTCCAAACGTAACGATGATCATTATGGCCAAACAGTTTAATTTTAGTTTCGTCAGACCACAGGACAGAATGTTCTCTCATTTTTCTGGCATTTTGCAAATATAAATGATTTTGGTTCTTAATTGACCTAAAACAGGTAATGTTTATTCTGATTTCATGTCCGATAGTGAGAAAAACATGCATATGTGTCTTTTTATATAGTGTATATAAACTTCTGGTTTCAACTGTAGCTATCCTATTAAGAAGCAGAAAAGAACTAGAAAGGGACCCAGACATCTGATCATGAAAATACATGAAAGTCTGCGGTAGCCAGGGAGAATAAGGGAGAGACAAAAAGGTTTAAAGGGGTTTTGCCAAGAAGTGATTTCCGCACCTAACAGGCTGATACTCCCCTCTTGAGGTTTGAAAAAGGGGCGTTGTGTTTCTGTGTTTAAAAAAACAAGTACCTCCTCTGAGATGTCATCACTCCACCTCCCATGCACTTTCCTGATACTAGTCTCTGTAGTTGAGCAAACATTGTTTTGCTAATCCACAGAGGAGAACTGTATTGTGCACAAGCTATATGCATTTTATTTCTCCCTCTTATTTGCTCAGGAGAGAAAATAAGCTCAGTAGGCAGCCTTCTTTCATTCCTACACGAACGGCTGCAGGGGGACAGGGAGGAGGGCTAAGCAGAGAGCCAGGGAGCGTCTGCATGTTTATTCAGATAATTACATTACAACCAGTGGATTCTCTATACAAAAGACACAGGATGTTTCTCCCCAGTCCCTTCAAAGCTCGTTCATGTTCCCTGCCATCAGATAAGAAGTGCAAACAACGCAAGCGTGGCCAGATCAGCTCCTGGTCGTGTCTAATATAAACGGTCAGGAAAGACATATAAGGAAGGCTGCAGCTCTCAGAAGCTTCACTTTTTTGATGACATTTAGAAAAGTGATTAAATACCCATTTTGGAGGATTCCACGTCAACATTAGATCGTGGCAAGACCCCTTTAAAATGGTTACATGTAAAGGGGTATTCCCATCATATTGCTTAGCTTTAAACAAGTAGGCAAAGGTAAATATAGATTACAGAATACATTGCTGTTCTGATTATGATTCTGTTCTTATCTCCTGCTTGTCTACACAAGCTCCCAAAAGTTACCAACCACCTCTCTCTGTTCTAGCATGATGGCGACGTCAATTCCTGCTGTATCTCATCAACGGCATAGGAGCTTATGTTTCTTACTGACAAAATGTCCTTTTAACTGACTCGGATAGGAATAGCAGGGCTAAATTGTCAGTCATTGCTATAGAACCGCCTACAGCCTAAACAGGAAGTGGGAGCATGAAGCTGGCTGTGAAGAGCAGCCTGTGTGAAATGGCGAGATGGGAAAAACCCTTTATAAGATCATTCTGAATCAATTATTCTTACCATTTTCTGCAAGAGGAGCCAAGACTTCAAAAATCATTTCCTTCTTCTCATGCTCTGTTTGCTTTTTAAAAAGTTTAACAAGTTCTTCTGCAACATTTGTAGAAGCAAACTGCTCTTTACTGGACTCTATAAAAAAAAAAAAAAAAAAAAAAAAAAAAAGTAGAAAAAAACAATGTGAAGAAAATATAATTAAAATAATGATTTTATAAAATGGTCTCACAGATGAGGACGCCTTATACAGATGAACAGATGGTTCAGTCTTACTAACCAGATTTTTTTTGTGCATAGCATCCTTATTTTGTCTCAATTTTACTAGCAACATTTCATACATATGAAGAAAGGAATCAAAATCAAAGAACGTCTGGCTCTGCCCATCTACTCGAACACAACTTAGGAGCAATAATAAAGCAACTATTCACAGAAAATATTTATTCACAATGAATATATGGTTCAATAAATTCACAGAAGAAAAACTATATGGGTATGTTCACATGGGGTAATTTCAGCACGCATTTCGCTGTGTATTTGCGCTCTAATACGAGCGAGATGCGCGCCGAAATTACAGTAATCCATAGTTCTCCATAGAGAACTATGGATTACGCCTCCTCTCCCCGCTCATACAATACGATCGTATTGTACACACAGGAAGATAAGTGACATGTCAATTACTTGTGGCGAATATGCGCTGCGAGTAATGCATTTCAATGGGGCTGGTGGGATGCTACGGGAGTACTCCCAAATCATCCGGCGTAATTGCGGCCGTACTGTACACGCAACTACGCCGAGCGAACATAGCCTATCCCTAAAACTTTACATTTATTAAATGAGTTAAAAAGTAAAGCCCCAAATATTCCAGGTATGGGTCATCCCAATATGTACGTAAACTCACCCACCAACGTATCTTTCCAGGTAGATGAAGAGTGACAAGGCCAGACAGTGGTCTTGGAAATATTCCAGCAGATATATTGACGTATACACAAAAGTAACTGCAGAGGATATATTGTAACAGCGGAATACAATAAAGTCTACTGTCCCTCAATGATATACATATCAGAGACCCTCCACAGGGCTACCACCCTGAAAGGGACGACCCCACTTACTGCCTCTGGAAAGCCGAACAATGGCATAAACCAATGAATAATAAGTCCAAACGTGTTTAAATTTCACAATATCCTCAGTGGGCAGATGAGATATTCTGTAGTAAGGCAGAAAAGAAAAAAAAATACAAAAGGATGTGTGCCATACATAATCATTCAGGGGTTATACATCCCTTTGTATTTTTTTTTTCTTTTGGTGGGCGAGTTTATATATTGGTATGACCCATATCGGGAATATTTGGGGCTTTACTTTTTAACTAAATTAAAAAATGTTAAATTTTAGGGACATAGTTTTTCTTCTGTGAATGCAATAATAAAGCACACATAAAAGTATGATGCTCTACAAGGATCTCCATAGGTAACGGATTTCATATAAATTAATGATTTTCAGACTAATAATGAGTCCATCAGATGCTACATTGTCAAAGTGTTCTCCTTGATCTCCATACAATACAGCAACATGGACTCAGCAGGGCACTACTGTGTGCATGATGCCTTAGAAGAAAACTGACATCACTAACAGACCTGTCAACCAGCAGTCTTTGTTTAGAGAAATATTAAAGTGGTTCTCTGCATTGGACAAATTCTACTTGATACAATTTTGTGCTGTCAATAAGCTGATCACAAAGTGTCCTCCAGCTGGGACCACCAGTGATCACCTGCAATCTGTGGGTTGGGAACAACTAGCAGCAAGTGTTTATTTTACCTGCAGCGCCACCAGATGGAGAATGAAGCATTACATAGTGCCCATTCAAATCATTGGGTTGTATATGCAATGCAGGACAGGACAGGTCCTCCAAGGCAGAGACTCTCATTGTAGCTCCTCTCCACTCTGGCCAAAAGGTGAGGCTCCTGAACAAAGCCGCCTTCTCTATTAACTCAGAGTTTTAGAAGCAGGGAAGCCCCTTAAGAAATGAGAACATTAGGCCTTGTCCCCATGGCACTGGTTTGCGGCTGGTTTTTCAGACGGTTTGCGGTTTTGCAAACTGTCTAAAAAACCGACCGCAAACTTTTACATGGGGCTCTATGGAAAACCTGTGCAGCAGTCCCCACTGCACAGGTTGACTGCCGGCCACCCGAAAAACATTCTACTTCTTCATTCTTCCGTCTGGTTTTTGGACGGAATAGGAACAAGTAAAGGTGAAGGGGGAAGGCTTTTCTCCACTAATCGCGTCCTCCCGCGGCCATGTGCACGGCACAAAAACCGGACAAATACCGGTCAGATAAAAAAATTTTTTTTTTAAATGTAATGAATATAATGTGCTTTTTAGTTTTCTCATGACCTCATTCCATCTCCACCCTCCCACCTTACAATCCTTATTATCTAAATGCAGTTTCAATGGAGGAGACATAATCTCTCTCCCGTAACAAAAAGCACCAGAGAAACCCACAGGTAAGTAAAATATTTGGTGTTAGAGTAAATATAGACCTGCTGTATATGCCTGAACTAACTCCATTTTGTCTTTATTTCTTTGTTCTGCTCTGTCCTTTCTTCTGAGTATCCTAGAGATGTTTTCATACTGAAACTGGCATTGCAAACTTCATGCAATGTTTTGAGATAAGTGCAGATGTCCAACTATAATTGGAAGCTGAGCTAGAATAACTTTGATATCGTTTGGGCACCTATAAAGTAATAAGATGTTTTTCTATAGTTTGACATATTTAGAGGATTTATGTATTTCGTTTGAAGTTTAATTAATCTTGGACACTGTCCAGTAAGAAGCATGAATATTAATGTCCACCAATGATTATTCACACCCATACTGTATTTCCATTGGTTAGGGTGGGCTTGTCATTTAACCCATTCATATCATGTAACAATTTGCCTATAAAATAATTGATTTTGAATCTCAACCTGTGACTCCTGATTGCTCTCCTGTGGTAGCCAGCTGGTGACACCACAAGATGTGACCCTTCTTGGAGTAGTAAGTATAATAACTTATTACTCTGACAGAGGCATGCCACCGAAAGTTTGTGGGACGTTCCTCTGTGATAAACATGGGAACATAAGATGTTATAACATGAAACAGTGAGTGTGTCTGCAACCATTTTGATTGCAAGTAAGAAAGGCATCCTGCTGCTTAGTGTATATAGCTCCAATACAGACCTAAGTGTCTTTTTTTATTTTATGTTTTCAGAAGTGCTTGTCTACAGATTGGCTATGTAAAGCATTTACATATTATCTACTATTTTACCTAGCACTTATCATCTGTGCCCAGGTTTTAGTACACTTACCCAGCTCTGCTAAATTTCCAAAGGCAACAAGGCACATTTCCGTTAAAGGAGTGTTCTGAGAATGAACTCCGAGGAGCTTTACTAACGTAGGAATCACCCCCATATTTATGAGCTGGGCTTGTAGAGAATCTAGAAAGAAAAAAAAAAAAAAGATAATATGACTTAACCCACCAGTTTTAATAATACATGTAATACGCAGAAAAGGATTCTTTTCCAAGCAGTTTGTACCTATTGTCCTAATAAAACGTAATAATTGGTTAAATAGGTGAACACCAGTATTATGTTCATTAAACACCACATCCAATTTCATTACGTAGAATACTTCACATAAGAGAGTATGTAATAGACACCTAGAGACCAAAAACAGCTGCCATAAGGCTACAGTGTTTGTGACGAGAACTCATGTGGGGACCTGTATGAAAATTGTCTAGGTCTAAGACTCTTTGTTGCTCATAGAAACCAATCAGAGCTCCTTTTTCATAGCATTATATTGAGGGAAGGGCTGATTGGTTGCTATGGGCAACAAACATTTTTACACCTAGATAGTTATCATACATGAGGCCCAAAATCTCAATTTAAAAGTGCATCAATCTGCTTAATTGGTAGCTATGTATAAGGGAGGCATAAAACAGCTACAGGTCAATGTTTCCACCCGAAAATAAGACTGTCATATTCATTTTTGCTCCGCGCTAGGTCTTATTTTCAGGGGAGGTCTTATTTTTCCCCATGAACAAAAATTCACATTTATTCCATGAACAAGAATTCACATTTAGTGTTTAACAAAAAAAATAAATAAATTAAAAAAAAACAACATTTATTAATATACTGTAGTCATGTCATCACAAACATCAGCAGAACCAGCCAAAATTTGTTGTGATTCTACTTCCAGGTACAATTATCTATGGTACATTTACCCATGCAGGTATCTATGAACAAAAAACAGCATTTATTCAAAGATGTCATCATCCTCTGGATCATCATCATAACTCTCCAAACCCTGAATTTCATGCTGAATTTCTTGCGACCACTTCTTTTAGAGTCATTGGTCCCAATCTCTCATTTCTCATTTTCCTTAAATGAGCACCTCTTGTCCAGGTACCCTCCTACACAAGGTAACACCTATCTGAATGATCTGCTAATGTATGGGGTGGGGGGAGCTGTAGCGATGACTGCCGTTATTTTCAGGGGAGACCTTATATTTCTTAGCATGAAAAAAATTGCATTAGGTCTTATTTCGGTGAAACAGGGTAATAATCAAAATGACAGCTTAGAATAAGGAAGGGGGCTGCCTAGCTTATAGCAATAAAACAGGGATAATCTAAGGCCAGTGACACGTACATTAGGCTATGTCTACACAGCACAGGAATACAATCGGATTTTCGCTGGTTTCAGTATTTTGAAACCGCCGATGATCAGCAATGATCAGCATGGGTTTTTAACCGCCACGTTAAAAATCCGTCAGAATATGCAACATGTTACATATTCGGCCAGAGTCTCGCGGATCTCTGTTGGATTCCCAAACATTCAATTTTATGGGCCGACGGCAAAAACTGACCACAGTTTTTGCGCAAATCAGTGCCATGCATAGGACAAAATAACGTCAGCTTTCCGACGTTTCTTGTCCTATGTTGTGTTGCTCAAGCCTTAGGGTGCGTTCACACAGCAGTGGACAAATACTGGTCGGTTTACCTGGCCGGTATTTCTCCGGTTTTGTGGCCGTCCCCATGACCGCGGCGGGGGGGAGAGCGCTTTTCTCCGCGATGAGCGGAGAACAGCCCTCCCCCTCCCATTGAGGTGTTCATATTTCGTCCGGAAACCGGGCGGAAGAATGAAGATGCTCAATGTTTTTTTGAGCGGCCCGCGGGCGGAAAAACCGTGCAGTGGGGAATGCTGCACGGGTTTTCCATAGAGCACAATTGTGCTAATTTTCGGCCGGTTTTTCAGGCGGTCTGAAAAACCGCAAACCGGCTGAAAAATCGTCCGAAAACCGGTGCAGTGGGGACATGCCTTTAGGGTATGTTCACACGGTGTGCTGGATCTGTTTTTCATTATAAGAAATATGCATTGAAAACGGCATCCAAAAAAACTTATCCAAAAACGCATCTGCAAATACCCCAAGGGGCAAGGTTTCTCGTTGAGGAGTGTACCAGAAAGGGGTAGGGAGACTTCTAGACCATGCAGTGCTCCTTTAGACATCAAATATGCCAACAGGCTTAAAGGGGTTGCACCAAAATAAAAATGACATCCGCTACTGAATAGCAAACTCTGCAAAAATATATACTTACCGAAAATGCTCCTATCTACATAGCAAGTTTTATGTAACTTATATCCCCTGATAGTAGTTACAGCCATCTGACGCTTTTTTCAGCTCTGGTCAAGCTACTGACTTGGGGCACGGCTTTGACGTAAGAGGATGTGAACTGTAGTTCCAGACCGGTGAGAAATTGTCATGTGACTATCACAAAGTCCTGCCCGCATACCAAAAATGAAATGAAGAGTGAAGCAGTGTTATGTAGGAGCAAGGACTAAAGGTGATGTGAAGATTTTTTTTCATTGACACATACCAAGAGATTTTCTCTCTTCTGAGTGCACACAGGTTTCTCTGGTTACCATCCTGCTCTCCCCTTCTCTCTCTGCTCTTTGTCTACTCTGATAGCTGCGAGTGATGTCACCGAACAGAGTGCGTTATCTCTACCAAACAAAGGAGACTGGTTTTTGACTGTTTACGTTGAGCTCAGAAGTCTTCTGCACCATAGATTTCATCTCCTGCAGTCATGTCAGTGCAACTAGAAGAGCTGGGAATACAGTTAGTTATATATGCTAATCACTGCTATAGAACCACCAATAGCCTAACCAGGAAGAGTGTAAATCTGAAGCTGCCTGTGGCTCTGAAAAACAACATGGTGGTACAACCCCGTTAATGTTCTGTTTGAGATGACACACTGAGCCTTCTCTCCATGAACAACCTGGGAGAAAGGAAGTGGGATATGTGAAAGCGGGATAGTTTCCCTCATGGAACTAAGGGCTTGTCCTTTTTGGGCAGATGCTCCATTTTTGGCCACTGTTATTGGGTTAAACGGGTTTTCTCCCCATGCAGATATCCTCATCTTAAACAAACAAACCTCCGTTCCTAGAGATTACACGCATCAAGGAGTGACACCATGGTCGGGACAAGTCAGATAAAAGAGAGAGATGGTCGGTCACCAAGAAACTTGTGTGCAGTATAAGAGCAGTTTTTTTTTCCCTTCTGGAGGAGAGTAAAAGTTGCATACTTTTGCATGGAGCACTGCCTGAAAAAGAAGTCTCTATACCACTGGGCTCGTCAAGGAGTTCGTACTTCTCTGAGAAATCGCTTGAGAAAACCATTAGGAAAACTATAGCAATGCTTCATAGACAAAAGTCCAAAGACGTTATGGCACATTGCAAGGATATGCTATAACTAAATAAAGGGGTTGATGTCTAGGACCCATGGTTATTGCTATAACGAAAGGTCAAGGGGGTTGATCTCAAGGACCTACACTAATCACTAGAACAAATCTTGCACTACCTCATGTGCACAGCACTTATACTGTGCAAGGGTATGTTCACACGCCGTATTGAGGAGCGTACGGTACGCGCCGCAATACGACGGGTGTTTTGGAGGCACACGCTGATTAGCCCAAAATTCCAAAGCATGGGGGGTGCGATTGGGGGGTTTACCCGGCCGCCCCCATAGACATGCAGTGTCAGCGGCACGTAATCGCCGCTAACAATTGACATGTCACTTTTCTCCCCCGGAATACAATAAGATCTTATTGTACGCCCGGGGAGATGACGCGTAATTCATAGTTCTCTATAAGAGCTATGAATTACCGTAATAGCGGGACGCATTTCACTGCATATAAAGCGCAATACGTGACAAAATATTTGCGCAATTACACGTAAAAATAAGCCGTGTGAACATAACCTAATGCAGAGGACTGCAACTTAGACGTTGAAGAAACAAGTGCTACTCCAGCACAGTGCGGAGTTAGTAGTGCTATGCAAGGAAAATCTCCAAAAAAACACCAGAGGTTACTACAGACATCCGAGAAACAGACGGTACATCTGGTATGCACATCATGCAGTGATGGAGAATACCACCAGCATGACTGAGCAATGTCTGTGGGAATACCTTTTGGTGCTTCTCATGATCTTGATCATTCTTACATATTGCTAATTGTAATTCTGTTTGTGCATAGTTAATCAGTGAAAAAAACCAACTGATTACCCCCCTTAACTTTGGCTATTATGTACCTGCTGTTTCTGTCCTCTGAAGAGCTGCTATGCCAATGAGGGAGAGATTCGCCAGGAGGCGTGAGTGCAATTATAAGGTATCTGTTCTTATTAGGAAAGGAGGCTTACACATGTGAACTACATTGTTGGTACCTTTCCATTAACCCCTTAATGATAGAGCCCCATTTTGGAAATCTGACATGTGAGAATAACCTTTTGACACTTTTACCCATCCATGCGATCCAGAGACTGTTTTCTCATGACAAATTGTGCTTTAAGTTGGTGAGAAATTTTGGTCCATACAAAAATATCAAAATGTTATGAAAACGTAGAAACAATGATGAGTTGACGTTTTAATTGATATCATTATGGGGTTCATACGATGGTTTTTGCATGGTGTTTTGAACACAATATAACAATCCTGGCAGTGTTTATTTTTTTACAGCGGCCACACGGAAAGTAAAAAAAGGCTTTGGTTTTTAAACCTCAGCATTATCCCCAATTAAAAGCGTTTCCCAATTTGTATTTTTTTTCCTTTTCTACTTTTTTACAAATTTAAAAAACATTTTAAAAAGGGGTTTTGCCATTTAATGTTGACGATGGTCCCCCAAAAGGGGTTTTTAAAAAAATAAAATTTTTCTAAATATAGTATTACAAAAGTTGAAAGTTGAGGGGCTAAAAGGCTCCCTTCCCCCCCCCTTAGTTATTTTAAAACTTGCATTAGATCGACCGGGCCAAAAGTAAACAAGCTGTTGGGGGGGAATTGCTCAGAAAAAAAATTCTTATTTTATAAAGGGACTGAAAAAGAAATTCAAGGCACCGGGTAAAATATTTTCTTTTGTATAAAAATCCTTTTGTTAGTTTTGGATTATCGGGTAGATCCCTTTTTTAAATTTTTTTTAAAAGGGACATGAAGAGCTTTTCAAGCTTGGGAAAAAAAGGTTTTCTTTTGAAACGGGAATCCACTATTTTGGTATTTTTGATTATTTGAGGGAACATTTCCCCAATCCCTTATGCGGCTCTAAAATTTGGGCTGTGTTCCTCTCTCCTTAGTCATTTGGTGGCTTTTTTATTTTTTGCTTCTAGCAGATAAAGCAGTCCGGAAAAAACCCCCTTTAATCAAAAAGGGAAAAAACAGGTTTTTTGCATCCCAAATGGGTCCAACCCATAACTTTCTTTTTTTTTTTGGGCGGAGCGGTTTATAAAATTGTTTTTTTGGGGGGATGAGTTAAAGTTTTTTTTTGGGGTATCTTTTTTTGGGCGGACATGCTTTTTGATCTTTTTTAAAATTTTTTTCTGAAAGGGGGGTAAGAAAATACGCAATTTAGTTTTTTTTTAATTTTCATTTTTTTAACAGCGCCCCTTCATTAAAGGGAAAAAATTATTTTAATTTTTTTGGTTATTCTATTACAGCATACCCAATTTATAAGTTTTTTTTGCTGAATTTTTTTTTTTTTTTTAAATTTGCTTATTTTAAATAAACTTTATTTTTCTGGATACAGTGCTCTGTATGATTTTTTTTTGCGGGATGAACTGACATTTTCATTGGTAACAGTTTGCGTTTTTGATCACTTTTTTTTTCCATTTCTTTCCAATTTCCCGTGTTTTTTTAAATTTTTTTTTTGGGTTTTCCACCGTTTTGGGTTAATTAATGTGCCCAATTGTTTGGGTTGGGACATTATGCATGACGATACCAAAAATGGTACTTTTTTTTTCATTTTTTTTAAAAGTGCGATTTGGGGGTTTTGGGAAAGGGGGGAAAAGGGGCATGTCCATTTTTTTTTTTTTTTTTTTTAAATACCATTTTTACTCTTTTTTTTTTTTTTTTTTTAACTTTTCCCCAAAAGGGGTTTTTATTTTCGGGTAATTTTTCAAATCACTGAACAAGGGAATGGTTTTTTACATTCCAAACAATTTTTGGGGGGTCCATGAAAACTGTCAATAAACCAATGCCAAAGGGGGACAGCCATCTTTCGGACTTCAGAGAAAATCCAAGCCCTTTCTAAACCCCCCCGTCGGGTAAGACCGCGAAGCTCCATTAATCAAGCACAAAGGGGGTTTAAATTTCCCTTCCCGGGAATAATTTTCCAGTGGGAGCCGTCTGGGGGATTCGCTGATTTCCTCACTGATGTGCAAACCCCTTTTTTTAGATTGCACATCTTTCGGGACGAAAAAACAAACCTCCATTTGCTTTTTAAACCATCCCAAAACTTTAAGGGAAGCTTTCCAATTTTTGAAGGGGCTAAAAAAAAAGAAAAACCCCCCAAATAATTTAAAAATGAGAAAAGTAAAAATAAATTTAAAATTTTCCCCAAAATAAAAATAAACAATACAGAGATTCCCTTTTAAATTTGTGTTTCACCCCAAAAAAAAAAAAAATTTAATAAAACGGCCTGTACAAAAAATGTTTAATCCCCTTTAATTTAAATTTGTTCACCCCCTTTTAAAGGGGCTATCACTAAAAAACAAAAGATTTCTGTAACTCTAAATAACCCCCGGTCGGGCCACCGTCCAAAATTTTTTGGCCTAACCCTTTGGAGAAAAACTGATCAGCTTTTCCCAGGGGGCCTTTCCCTCCAGATAGCATGTTTCAGTTTCCTTTTAAACAAAAATATTCAAGGGATTTAAACCCCTGCTCAAAAAAAACCATTTCAGTATATTCCAATGCTTTATTCTTGGTTTAAATTTTTTTAGCTGTTTTTTTGAGTCATAAATTTCCTTTGGGGGCCCCATACCTCGATTGAACCAAACTTTGACACTGGGCAGCAAAATTTTGCCCCTAACACCCCTGCCCGTCTTGGGGTTTTTTATTGTACCCTCCCAAATTTCAAGACCCCCGGGCCAGTTTTAAAGCAAAGCGCCCAAAAACCTAACAGACCCCCCTTTCCCCTTTAAAAGGAAAGGAACAATTTTCTTTTCTTTGTTTTGCTTCATTTTTTGGGGTTTGTGAACTTAACTAAGTGCTTTTCCCAAAAAACCCTTTTTTGTGCTATCTACAAAAACTTTGGGGCCCTTGAAAAATTCATTTTAAAAAATTTCCATCTGGCCTTTTTAGGTTTTCTTTCAACAGGGGATTCCTTTTTCGTTTTCCCTTCCCTTTTTAACCCCTTTTGGGAAAAGGACCCTACAAAATCTAACACCGATTTACCTTTGCCCCATGGGTTTTTACGTCTAACCCTTTTTTAAATACCCCCAGGGAGGTTGGCTATGATCCCATAGACCTTAAAGGAGTTTTGTCACAAAGTAAAATTGACGTTGCAAATTAAAAAATATTTTTTTTTTTTACTATTCATCATATTAAAAAATTTTTTTACTTTATTTTTTTTTAGCTCAACCTTAGGGGTTTTCAAATTACAGCTCATTAGGGGGGGGAAAAAACCATCCCAAGATTTCCTCATTTCTTGCCGCACTTACTCTTTTTTTCAGGCTGAACTTTTCAGCTCCTGCTTCAAATTTAACACAAAAATTTGAATTTTTACCCCCACTGTTTGCCCATTCTGCCCCTGTTCTAAGAAACCCCCTTTGGGTTTAGTCAAACATTTGCAAAAAAATAAAAAACAAACCTAAATTCGGGAAATGTCCCTCGGAAAAAAAAAACCCCACTTGCGGCCCCTTCGGGTTTAAAGAAACGGGACCCCCGGGGCTGAAATTCAAAACATCAAAACCACCCCGCTACTTTGGAGCTACCACACCCTCTTTACATAAACAGCCCCCTTTTTTTGACTAGAATGACACCCCTTGAGGAAAGGCATGGTAATGTCAGCCTGCTGGGTCACATAGCATGCAGTTCAAACAAATCACATACGCCCCCTTTTGAGCACACAGTGCTGAAGCTGGAGAGAACATGCATGAAATGCCTTTATGGGAAAACCCCCTTTAAACGTCAGAATAATATTTGCATTTGTAGTAACAGGAACATCAAGCTGATTGGAGATGGTCTTATAGCCTATACCTTTAGCATACAAAAATCGTCAGAGAAATTGCACTAAATACATCCCAAAGAATTTGTGGTAAAAAATATGTTAATACTCACAAAACCGAGACTGAACTACTGCCAGTTTTCACAGTGAAAAAATAGCAATGTCCTGTTTCCACAAAGAAACAAACGTTCCACACCATCACAAAGTAGTTAAAAATGAATTACTATGAGTAAGAGCTGTCCCAACCTGAAACCCGCAAGCGTTAGCATGGACCCACTTTAATTTATTTTTTACTTTTTGACTGAAGGCTTTCATTTTTAAAGTGCATTTAATAAATTTGTTTTAATTTTTAACTACTTTGTGATGGTGCTGAACTTTGGTTTCTTTGTTGAAACAGGACATTGCTATACCTATAACAAGTTTGTCTGTAATTTTCTTTCTAATCTCCTGAGACAACTCTATCTTTAGCTTTCTTTGGCCCTTGTTTAGTGTGGTACACACCATGATGCCAAACAGCACAGTAACAGCTTTTTACCCTTTAAATTGAATGATTGCAAGTTTGAAGACACCTGTGATGCTAATTACAAGAAACGTCTTAGTTTAATATGTCCCTATGGCCAAATTATTTTCAATCTTTCCTAGGGGTAATCTTTTTGTCCAGGTCAGATTTATGAGTTTTATTATTTTTTTGGTTCAACCACAACTCAAATGCAATGTCTCATTTTTATTAGTTGATTTTCTATAAATTTAAAATTATTTTTGCTTTTTTTTTTGTGCCAATTTCAGGTTATTTCAGTGACCGTTGTCGGTTTTTCTCTCTTTAACAGAAGCGTTCCAACAATTTTGTTCATGTGTACAATTACTACGTATCTGTTCACATTGGTAAATACAAATGCTTTTGACTATGTTTATGCCCAGTTTTGGATTTCTTTATCTTCGTGTTGAGTCACTTTGATGTAAAGTTATCTTCTTTTTAACTGTGCATATCCTTTCTATACATATCTTTTTGAATTATATTATAGAGCGCTAATTATAGGGATAGCCTCTGTAGGGTGTGGCTACCCTCTTCGGGGTGATAACTCAGATAGATAGATAGGTAGGTAGGGATCTACTAATGTAGGTTTCCTAGGCCAATATTGGTATGCATTATACTCTCCTTTTTAGGGCACTGGTGTATATCTTTTTATCTATCTATGTGTCTCCCAAAGGATACACAGTTCCACTGTTGGTAGAAACACTCATTACTGACACGGCTGTTGCCATTTTTGTTTATTCTTTTTTGGCATGACCTCAGGAGCATATATTTAAGATACGATTGGAATTATTTAAATTGATCATCTCTCTTTAGATTACTATATTAAAAGGTCAAGTTTAATTTCTAATACTTTTAGTAACATACTACCTTAAAATTTGCTGAAGAGACGCATATAAGGGTAATCTATGCAAATCTCTACATAATGTGGTAGTGCCATGCAAATGAATAAAGTAAGTAAATAAATAAGTTTTGCTACAAGCATTCTATGTTGTCTGCTATAGAAATGATCATAACATTGGAATTTAAAGTAACTATTGCAAGCTGGTGATAAAGTCACTTATACATTTTCTTTACAAAGAAAATAAAGCATCTTACAGTAATAAAGCATTTTTAATGTAATACCGCTAAAAAAAAAAAGGAAAACATGTCAGTAATCCACAGAAGCAATGTGATTAGTGTAAACAATCTTAATGCACACTTGCTCCACCTAGAGGAAGAATAACAGCGGGTAAGAAAATAATCAGAATATGAAAAAAGCTATTTGAATAACCGTCTTAAATTCCCTAGAGAACAGCCGGGCACAGAACAGATTGCTTCCGAGATTCAGTGCACGTCCATCTGGCAGAACAATGTTCAAACGTGAAATAAAAGCATAGCAGAGGGAATTATCTCCTAGTTAACACTTCGCGTTTCTCCTACATTTCTGACACCAAATTTGAGAGGATGTCAGGACATGTTTTGGAAAAGAAAGATAATGATGTTATTGTATTCCAGACCTCTGCTTGCTGGAGCAGACTGGAATGGCCTCTGGTGCTACACAGTGTGTTCTGTCTACAACATACATTTAGGAAGCTTCTACATGACCTGAGCTGCCTTTATGGTGTGTTGGATAAAGCAGTTGGTTTACCATTCTCATTGCTATAGTTCATCAGCATGCCACAAAAGACAGTCATGAGCTTCTCATTTGCTGGATCTGTTAATGTGCATATTGACCGTAAATGGTCAACTACAATTTGTGCACCACCCGCTTGGTCAACTGCTCGCCTGCCCTCATCTGGAAACAAACAAAAAGGCACATTAAAACAATAGAAAGCATTCCATCAGCCCCCGTACTCCAAATTACAAAGTATACATATATCTTATCTAGGTCCCAGCTGATAACAGAGAAGACAACCTACAGAGCACCATAGGCAGCAATGCTACAGTGCCCTACAACTATGGCCAATTTCCATTCTGCAATATACCTGATATCACTGTTTATTATTTATTACTACTTTATATTGTGTTGGATGTGAATGGCATACCTGAGCCACTGGGTCACACATCTAGTTGTCTATCGATGACAATGTGCCCCCAGTGACAAATCACTGGTTTATACTGCATTAGTGCTCTTTACATAGTGGAACGTCATCTCTACCAAAACCACTGTGGGAAAGAAAAGTATTGCTTCCCTAACTAGTTTTCATATCTGCATACTTCTGCAACGTAAATGCAATCAAAGTACAGTTACACCCCATTCACATCATGTTTTCGGGATCTATTAATGATATCAGTCAGGAAACTGCCAAAGTTTTCCTGATATACAGGCAGTCCCCGACTTCCATCTGTTCCCTAGTTACAAATGGAGACTTATGGAGCATGCTGGCACTAGTAGTTCCATGTTCCACAGCAGATGTAGCTGTGGAACAACACGTTCCAGCATGCCACAGCAACACGTGATGTGAAAATGAAGTGAAATCGTCTTAACAGGGACACAGACGGCAAAAACCTTTTGTGCTGTAATATACATTTAATAAATATAGCTATTCCGACTTACATACAAACTCAACTTAAGAACAAACCTACAGTCCCTACCCCGTTTGTAACCTGGGGACTGCCTGTATACCGTGGCGGGGCAGAGTCATGGCAGTCTAGAAACATATGGTTTGTTTTGCCTTTTTTTTCTTTTTTTTTAAGAGGTATCCCAAGGTATGCCCTAACAAAGCTGTAGACCAGCCATATATGTAATGTGTATACATGGTCCAAGATAGACTACATTTGCCACATAGATTCCTACTGCTCTGCTGGGGTATACATCAGGATGCCTTTTTAATGAAAAAAAAGAAAAAAAAAAAGTTAGTGAGATTGGAATAGGGCTTTACATTTTGCTATAGATGACGGAAATGCTCTAGCACATGCCTGATTAATGGATAGTCACCTTTAAAATCCCAATGGATAATGAAAATATTTAAGTCACAAAAATGCTAAAATGTAGCAAGCCCTTGTAACCTGCATTCTGGATCTGGTTTGGCAGCAGGGTTTTCATGGAAAATGCACAAAAATTATATTTCTTTCTAGAATTTCAGCAATAGGAAAACACTACACTACCAATATCCTACAGGCATACATTCTAACCAAGGCACAGGATTGCTGTGAAGCTCGTTATTATAGCTCTCGTGACATTGTCATAGACACCACCTGCAGCGGCCACTAAGACGCTCCGTGCACATAGTGCACTTCAATACCTCTTGGCCAAAAAAAGCTAATAAAGAACAAAGAGCAGAATTCATCAACCACTTTGCTCCAGTAGTGTGGTGTAAAAAAAAAAATTGATGCATGCCATATCTGTGCTAAAATGTACAACTTTCTCCTTCTCTCGTCTCTTTTACAAAGATTAACAAAAAAGTTTCAGAGAAGCTTCTAAGCTAATCTAAACTAATTAGCAGACTGAAAACACAGAGTTGAATACACAGAGTGAATGCACAGAGCTCATATGCTAATTACAGACAGTCTGACCAGGAAGTGACAGGATGCATCTGTGAAACTCTGAGGGGAGACAACCCCTTTAAAAACAGTGAGCAGGGATGGCCAAGTTCCAGATGCAGATTGACCAGCTCTACATTTTCCCGATGACAGAACCAGCGGTTGGCAGAGGTGCCAGTACTCCTTAAAATAGGAGCTCCAGCACGCACCTCCACACTGCTCTAATCAGCAACTCACAGCAGTAGCACAGCTCTGATGGCCTTACCCGGGCACCCCAGCCACCCTCCAGCGGCCCAATATGGGCAATCACATGTATCCTCTGTATGTAGGTTAATCCTTTTTCTACAACTTGACATGTTTTTCTTACCACAAATATGTTTTACTGCCTTTGTTATACATCATTTATATTTCTTTAAATTCCATATTGCATACCTTTTCTCTTTATTTTCGCTTGGTGTATGCTCATCCACGAAGCTCTTCAATTTGGCTCAAATTTAGTTTGACTGAGGTTTTAATAAACCTCCCCCATAGTATTTACTTCTATTTCCTGAGCTGACAGGCCAATGTTGCACGCTTTGTGTAGAGTAGTAGGCACATTATTCCAACAATGAATACCTTAACGTGTACTTGTAACATGGCACATTCTTTGTATGAAAGATCTGACCATTCTGTTATGTGACATGTAGACCTGATAAGAAAAAGATGCCCTGAAGAAACCTGCAAAGGCTGCACCGCATTTACGATGATGGTGGCAGTAAATGAGCGGGTTTAGTATGCAGTGCATTGCCGTGTAGTAGTGTGCGCCATTTTGATACAATTAGTACAGCTCTCGTCAAAAAACACTTTCTACTTCTACAAAAATATGAATTTTGGAATGTGCACACTTGACCCATATTTCTGTCAAAAGTGAATACTCTCTGCTTCTTTTATTAGATTTGGTGAACATTTTATCAACTTCATGCACATCTTGCGTCTCACATCTCATGCACAAACCGTACAACAGCTAGTCCCATCTACTATGTTTTATTCATGTTGCCTTTATTCTCTATTCTTTTCATCCTCCCTTGAAAAGCAATCACCTCTTCCTTTCACTTACAAAGTGCCGGTCTGACAGCTCTCGATCACACAAGTACTAGCAATTTGTCCATGTAATCTGTGTATACACATCACTTCACAGCAAGCAGCCATTTACAGTGATGGATAAAATGTTCTAGTATGCAGATGACTACCAGAACTATTATGTGACTGCTCAGGGTGGGCAACGGCTGAGGACATAGCACCCAGTCACATACTGTGATCAAGGCTGATAATGGCTGAGAACATAGCACCCAGTCACAAAACTGTGCTCCGGGCCAGTAATGGCTGAGGACAAAGCACCCGGTCACAAAACTGGGCTCAGGGTCAGTAATGGCGTAGGACATAGCACCCAGTCACAAAACTGTGCTCAAGGCCGGTAATGGCTGAGAACATAGCACCCAGTCACATAACTGTGATCAAGGCTGATAATGGCGGAGAACATAGCACCCAGTCACAAAACTGGGCTCAGGGCCAGTAATGGCGGAGGACAAGGCACCCGGTCACAAAACTGGGCTCAGGGCCAGTAATGGCGGAGGACAAGGCACCCGGTCACAAAACTGGGCTCAGGGCCAGTAATGGCGGAGGACAAAGCACCCGGTCACAAAACTGGGCTCAGGGTCAGTAAGCGGAGAAAAGCACCCGGTCACAAACTGGCTCAGGCCAGTAATGGCGGGAGGACAAGGCACCCGGTCACAAAAACTGGCTCAGGGCCATAAATGGCGGAGGACAAGGGCACCCGGTCAAAAAAACTGGGCTCAGGGCCATAATGGGAGGCAAAGCACCCGGTCACAAAACTGGGCTCAGGGTCAGTAATGGCGTAGGACATAGCACCCAGTCACAAAACTGGCTCAAGGCTGGTAATGGCAGAGGACATAGCACCCAGTCACAAAACTGGGCTCAAGGCTGGTAATGGCTGAGAACATAGCACCCAGTCACATAACTGGGCTCAGGGCCAGTAATGGCAGAGGACATAGTACCCAGTCTCATAACTGTTCAGGGTCAGTAAGCACTGAGGACATAGTACCCAGTCTCATAACTGTTCAGGGTCAGTAAGCACTGGACATAGTACCCAGTCACATAACGTCAGGTCGTAAGCACTGAGGACATGTACCCGCCCATAAGGCCTCGTTCACACGGCTTATTTCAGAACGTATTTACAACGGATTTCCGATGTAAATACTTCTGAAATCAGTTTGAAAATCAGTTGCAAATAAGTGTCACTAAGTGTGGCACTTTTTTGTAACTGAATTCCCGACGGATTCACCATCTACAATCATTGTAGGTGGTTGAATCCGTCCGGAAATAATTGACATGTCAATTGTTTTTTCCGTCCGGATTGCCTTTGTAAAATCCGGGCGGCAATCCGGAACGGAATTTTGCGTCGTGTGAACGACGAGCCGTATTTTCTATTGAAATCAATAAAAATAGGCTGTGACTTATTTTGGACGATTTGCGACGGATTGACGACCGTCAATCCGTCGGCAAATCCGTCCAAAATAAGCCGTGTGAACGAGGCCTAACTGTTCAGGGTCAGTAAGCACTGAGGACATAGTACCCAGTCTCATAACTGTTCAGGGTCAGTAAGCACTGAGGACATAGTACCCAGTCACATAACTGTTCAGGGTCAGTAAGCACTGAGGACATAGTACCCAGTCTCATAACTGTTCAGGGTCAGTAAGCACTGAGAACATAGTACCCCCAGTCACATAACTGTTCGGGGTCAGTAAGCACTGAGACATAGTACCCAGTTCTCATAACTGTTCAGGGTTCAGTAAAGCACTGAGGACATAGTACCCAATCTCATAACTGTTCAGGTCAGTAAGCACTGGGGACATATTTACCCTTTTACATAATGTTCAGGGTCATAACCTGGGGAAATAGAAACCCATCACATAACTGTTCAGGGTCAAAAGAATGAGGACAAGTTCCAGTCACAAACTTTCGGGGTCAGTAAGAAAAGGGACATAGAAACCCATCACATAATGTTCAGGCCGGGAAGCGCTAAAGGAATGCACCCACAAAAAACTTTGCTCAAAAATAGGTGCAAATTAAGGCAGAAATTTACTCCAGGGGGCTTTAAATTTTTTAGACAGACCAATGACCCCCAAATACCTACATTTATTTTTTAAAAAATTTTTTTTTTACTACAAAGATTTGTTTCAACAAGAAGGGACAGGCAATCGTAGACTTTTTCTAAACACATTGTTCAATAGATTTTATTTTAGTCATTTTCGATCTTTTATGTGCTCCGAGTGCACACAGGTTTCTATGGTTGCCTGACCATAACTCTGTTATCTGATTACACAGAGCTTAGAGCAGGGAGTGTCACCATGGACAGGCAGTTCAACCCAGCCCAAACTAATTAGCTATAACCTCATAGCACATGTACCTTTTGTTTTACTACAGATAACATCTCCTGTACTTGTCAGTGTAACAGCTCAGCTAGTTACAGAGAAGGTAAATATGCTAATCACTGCTAAAGAATTACCCACAGCCTGAGGAGACAGAGTGAGCGTAAAACTGCTTGGGACTCAGTGGAGCAGCGTGCTGAGAAAACCCCTTTAGGTCTTAGTAAATTTGGTGCATTTTACTCTTGTGCACAGCGTATTTTCTGCCAGTCTTAATATATTTCCCACTATGTCTTGTGAGACAGTTGGAAATTTCTAATATATTGGAGAACAATGAATCCCAGGTTACATAATTTAGTGCTTGTTGCACGGTATATTTGTTTTAATCTGTGTCAATCTACTACCGAGTTGTAATGCACTGAAATCATAAAAAAGGGGCCTAAGTTGGCAGAGATGTAACAACGGAGATGGGAAACAATATCTAACTCAGAAGAAGATCATGAACAATACTAACAGTGTTGACTGACTTAGACAGCTGGACTAGCTGTTCACATGAAGTTTATCCTCAAGAATTATGGTGGCTTTTCTAAGTAAGTGAGAAGTCTGTGTAATGTGTCAGCTGTTTAAAGATCAATGGGACTGGTGCACAAAAGTGCTACGAGAGACAGTGCTGGATGTAGGAAAACTGGCGCAGTAAAGAACATCTAGATTATAGGCTTCTAAACTTTTTATAAATGTAGCTGTTGAGGCTATGAGCTGTAATTCTGAATGTCAGCAATCTGAATGTAGCCAGGAGTAGTGACAATGCATGGGGTTATTATGCGATACCTATGCTACCCACAAAAATAATATAGGTCCACAAATAGCCCTATAAGATTCAATGTGGCATGCACCTGGATCTGCTTCAGTAGTTGGTGTCGATTACAACACGTGAAGTGTAGTATCAAGAAAGGTAGCAGTGTGTGAAAGCCGTCAGAGAAACAATGTCAATGAGCAGCAGAAAAGCACTATTGCATTTAGAATCACTAAAGATATCACAGCAACGGCACAGAATAGAACACCCTAAACCTCTCATTATGGTGTCCATTTCTGGCACCCAGCATTCAAGGGTTGTTGTTTCTTGATGACTCTTTGACCAACTTCTTATGCCCTTAGTTGCAAACAATGCAACACCACTATAGAGAAGAGTCTTGAAAGGGTGATCACCACCTAATATAGGAGCTAGGACTCCTCCCTTATAGTAATTGACTGGTCTATTTATATTTTAGATACACCCTATCCTGGAGGTAAGTAGTTAACTCCTTAACGACCGCCCACAGTCTTGACGGCGGGCATTTCAGGTCGTTCGTCTGCAGCGACCTCTTTTGGCGTCGCTGCAGACATCGGAGTTTGTGGCGCCCGACGCCGCAGCAGCGCTAAGATCGGGGCTGTACTACACAGCCCTGATCCCAGCGCAGCTCCTACGAGTACCGGGGAGCGGGGGCAACCTCCTCTCCCTGGTGCTTTAACCCTCTGATTGCGGCGGATCGTCACCGCAGCGCAATCAAAGGGTTTCCCTGCTCTGTCGGGTGATTGGAACACCCGGTGACCCGACAGAGCCCGGGGAACGGCTGCACAGTCAGCCCTGGGGACCTATAGTGGCTCTAGAAAAAAAATAAAAATAAATACAAATAAATATTTAATAAAAAATAATTGTGCATACATTACACACACAAAAAAACCCTACACATATTAGGTATCCACATGACCATAATAACCTAGAATTAATCTAACATGTTATTAATTGTGAAATGTGAAAGGTGTGTAAAAAAAAGAAAAAATTTAAAAAAAATAAAAAAAAATTCTGCAATTATTTATAAGTGAACTCAAACTATTATAATAGTAAGCAGTCCAGCTTGTAATTGCCTGTTTCCTCCCTTTGTAGCAATAAATGAGACGGACGCACGGTAAGCCGGATACTCCTACGGCTAGAGTCATAGCAAAATGGCAGTAGATAACCAGCGTCCTAAAGTTCGCCCTGTAAGCGGGCATGCACAGTGGGGACCAAGCAGTCTGTACCAAAATTAAAACGTATTTATCTTTAATTCAAATCCTTAGTCCAGGACTAAGATTTCACATCGAAACGCTTCGGGCGGTTCTTGGAGTCTAGTGCATACCCTGTTGGGTGGTTGCGTCCATGTGGAGCATGAACTTGTACCGTAACTACTACGTGTACGTTTTTTAAAAAAATATTTGAATTAAAGATAAATACGTTTTAACTTCAGTACAGACTGCTTGGTCCCCACTGTGCATGCCCGCTTACAGGGCGAACTTTAGGACGCTGGTTATCTACTGCCATTTTGCTATGAACTCAAGGCAAAAACAAGGCAAAAACTAAAAAAAAAATGTTCTGGCCATTAACTACTTTTCAAGTGTTCGGCTTAAGGGGTTGAAGGATAAACTGGCACTCTGCAACTCCTCTGGTCTTAAAAATACAGACAGTGAGCCATAGTTATGATACTCAAGTGACGACATGCAACATTTTAGAAGTAAAAAAGGCCAAGTTTCAAATGTAGATGTAACTCGAGCCACATTTATAATGTATAAGAGAAGCTAATTTTGATGCAATCCTCCACCTGCTCATGTAGATTTTATTTCCTTACAAAAGTGTCAAATCAATAAGGTGGCATATGCCTTTAACTTTGACAACGATCACTCCAGTTGTGCCCTTTCCCTTAAATGGGAGCTTTAAAGGGGTATTCCCACCATACACATTGATGCTATATTACTAGGATATGCCACCCCTTGAACTTTTCTTTATTTTTAAATGTTACAGCCACAAACAAATGTATTTTTTAATACTTTATGTGATAAAGCAATACAAATTTGTAGTGTAAAGTAAAGCATATCTGCTTTTCCAAACTTTTGCAAATTAAGAAAACTGAAACGGTGTGTGCATATGTATTCAGCCCTCTGTACTCACTATAACCCTAAACAAAATCCAGTGTGACTAATTGCATCTAGAAGTCACCAAATTAGTAAATAGAGTACATCTGTATGTAATTTATTTGCTGTACAACTGCAGTTCTTTTGTGAAGACCTCACAGGTTTGCTAGAAAACATTAGTGAACAAACAGCATTATGAAAACCAAAGTGGCAAAGTGTATTGCAGGGTTAGGTTTTGAAAAAAATTGACCAAGATCTATCTTTAATAGATCATCTGTAAATTGAAGGTGTATGGCATAACTGCTAACCTACCAAAACATGGCTGTCCACCTAAAAACAGAGAAGTACAAGGAGATTACAAATTAGAGAAGCAGCAAAGAGGCCCAGGGTTACTCTGGAAGAGATCCACAGCCCAGGTGGGAGAACCTGTCCACAGGACATATATTAGTCTGGCCTTCATGGAAGAATGACAAGAAGAAAATCCTTTTCAAAAGCAAGCCATATGAAGTCATGTTAGCATTTTGTAAAAAGCAATGTAGAGGACATAGGAAGCATGTGGAAAGATGGGCTATGGTCAGAATAGACCAAAATTTTACTTTTTGGCATAAATATTAAACGCTATGTGTAGAGAAAACCAAACACTGCACATCACCCTGAACACGCCATTCCCACAGTGAAGCATGGTGTTGGCAGCATCATGCTGGTGGGTGACGCTGCTTTAACAGGGACTGGGAAGCTGGTCAGAGTTGATGGAAAGATGGATGGAGCTAAATACAGGGCAATCCTAGGAGGAAAAAAAGAAGAAAAAAAAAAAAAAAAAAAAAGAAAAAAAAAAGCTGCAGGTTCACCTTCCGGCAGGATAACGGCCCTAAACATACAGCCAAAGCACAGTGGAATGGTTTAAATCCCAGCATATTCATGTGTTACGATGGTCCAGTCAAAGTCCAGACCTAAATCCCATTGAGAATCTGTGGCAGGACTTGAAAGTTGCTGTTCACAAGCTAATTTGACTGAGCTTGAGCCATTTAGTACAGAAGGGGGACAAAATTTCCAGGTTTTAGATGTACAAAGCTGATACAGACCTCCGCCAACAGACTTGCAGCTGTTATTGCAGCTAAAGGTGGTCCTACAAAGTATTGACTAAGGGGGCTGAATACGTGTGTCCGCCACACTAATCTGTTTTTTGATTTGCAAAAATTTGGAAAACACACATATCATTTTCTTTACACTTTACAAATACCTACTACGTGTTGCTCGATTACATAAAATACATTGAAAGGGGTTCGACCACGACTTTGTTTTGCCGCCTCAATTTCTGGCGAATAACGGACACTTTTTGGGGCACAACGGGACACATTTATAATGGCTGTGAAGACACAACTGAGCATGAGCCACCAGCAAGACAGAAGATCAATGCTAGTCGGAATCCCTGACAATGGGTAGTACACAGAGGAAAGGATAGCGCTGATCTACAACAATATATTTTTTTAATTAAATATATTAGAAACTTGAATAAATGTGTATTTTGGATTTTTGTACGTCAATATAATATCACGGTAAAACCCCTTTTGTTTGTGACTGTGATGTTTAAAACTAGAAAGAGTTCAAGGGGCATAGATACTTTTTTTTAACCCACTGCACACAAGACAGTTGGCTGATTTGGCCCCCCCTTTTCTCTCCTGTGCATCAGGGATTTCAGGCTGGTGAAAAAAACAAAAAAACAATATAACAGGTTTAGTAAATGTGGTCCGATACTCAAATGGCCAAACTCTCATGGGCAATTAGTAGAAAGTAGTTTTTAATCCCAGGTTATAACTACATGTGGCACCTAGCAATTACAACTTTCCAAACTATATGTCAACATATACTAGGTAAATAAACTATTAAATAAGCCCAGTCTGATAAATACTCAGATACCACAGAATATCAAAAAGTAAATACCATATAAGAATGAGATCTCCGAGCACAGTACTAATAGCAACCGAGATGGTGCCTGCATGCACATGTAACGCTCCCTTCTTAATTTTGTCTCTGGAAAAGCAAGAATGAAAAATACGTTGGGCACATATGGTAGGCACCATCTTGGTCGCTATTACTGTACTCTGACTTCCCCCTCTAATATTTTTCTTACGCTCTTACCACTCCTAGCATTTACTCTTGGATATGCTGTGTTATCTATTTATTTATACACACACACACACACACACACACACACACACAAATATAAATATACACACACACATATATATATATATAACCACACCCACACACATATATATATATACACACACACACACCACACATATATATATACACACACACACACACACACATATATATATACACACACACACACACAACACACATATATATACACACACCACACATATATATATATATACACACACACACATATATATATATATATATATATATATATATATATATATATATATATATATATACACACACACACACACACACATACATATATAATATATATATATATACACACACAACATAAATAAATATAAAATATAAAACACCACACACACATATATATATATTATAAATAAATAAAAATAAAAATTACACACAAACACACATATAAAAAATATATAAAATAATATATATTATACCACCACACACAAAACACAAATTTTATTTATATATAGAAACACACACACACAATAAATATAAAAATTTTTAAAAAACACCACAAAACCACATAATTTAAAAATATAAAATATATAATATATAACACACACACACACAAAAATATATATAAAAATATAAATAATATAAACACACACACATATAAAACATATACACCACACACATAAATATTTTTCCTCATGGGCAGGGTTGATAAAACCCCTGCGGAGCTGCCGGGGGGCAGAAAAATCACTGACTTTTTTGTAAGGGCGGTGGGGCTTGAACGCCAGAGAAAACAAAACCGGACTTTTAAAAATATGCTACCAGTTTCCCTTCGGGGTCGGCACAAAAGCACAGATGTTTTTTGGGGTAGTCAGTGCAGATTCACAACTCGAGACGGAAAAAGGGGGTGAAGGAGGCCCATTTTACTTTTTTTTATTTTTAGGGTGGGGGAGGAACCCAGCAGTGTTTTTAATGGAGGAAACGTGTGAACTAATCCATCACAACCCCTCTGCAATATTTTGGTGTTTAATTGTATTTTTGGGAATGGTACGTCTTTTCTGCGTGACTAAAATTTCACCTTTAAATTTTCCCCAAACCCTGCTTTTAATGTCTTTTTTCCAATTTTTGTGTTTCGGTTTTTTTTTCCCTTTTAAGTCCCACTCTGTCCCAAATAATTGGGAAAGTGTTTCTAGTTTAAGAAAGCCTATAAAAAATTTAGCCTTTGAAGAACTTCCTTGTGCTATCTCTTTATAACCCCCCCTTTTTTTGCACCTGAAATGGTAAAACAATAAAAATAAAACACTATATATTGGGCTCTAAGGCTGCAAGCCTTTTTTGGTATGCCACCATTGATTAAGGACAGCTTTTTTTGAAGTGACAAAGAATTTTGCCCAAAAAAAATTGGGGGTGGAAGGGGCAGAAACGTATTTTTTTAAGTACAAGGCTTTCTAAACTGCATTTTTTACCCCAAAGCTTACATTTGCAATCTATCTTGCTGCCCTCTTCCCCTTTTTTTCCAAACCGCCCAGTCATCCGCCAAAAACAACTCTTCCACATTAGCCCTCTCCCCTTCCCTCTCCCAAAGCTTTCCATCCCCCCATGCATTATTTACTTATTTTTCCCCCCCAAAACCCCAACCTTTTTTTCGGGGTGCTGCACAAAAACCCGCTCATTTTCTTTCAGGAACCATCTAAAATTTCATTTTTTCATTCTTCTGCTTTTTTGCTGCAGGGACATCTCCCCCAACCCCCCGGTCCACCTTCCTTTTACTGCCATTCACACCACTTTCCCCCAAAAAACCCCTGCAAACCTGCGAAAAATTTTGTTTTACGTTTTTTTCCCCCCTCCCATTTAAATTGCTTTGTGGAAAACGCCCAAACCGTTTTGTAAAAAAACTCACGCTGTCCATCCCCCTGTTCCTTTCTAACCCCCTCAATCTCCTAGCTCTCCAAAAACGGGCTCCCCCCTCAGACACCGCATCCCTTGCCCCCCAAAAAACCTACGGGGGCCAAACCACTTCACCCAAAACCCCCAACCACGGGCCCAGGTGGGGGATTTTGGCATATTTCTGGGCTCCACATTCCCCACCTACCAGGTAAATTCCCCCCTGAAACCCTCCCCTCACTTCCCCACTTTGGGGTTCCACACCCTCAGATTTTTTTTCGGCCTTTTTTCCATTAGATCACAGTTTTTCTCCCGACCCCCCGGCTCACCCCTCCATTTTTAGGATCATTTTCCCTCCCGGGGTTTTCCCTAAATTTCCTTTCTGACTGAAATCCCCACACACATCTTTGGGCGATTTAAACCCACCCCCATTGACAACCCTATGCTCCTTCCGCCTCTCAGTTTTTTTAAAAAAAACCCCTCTTCTTTGGGCCCTCTCCCCAGTTTCCAAAACCTCTCCAACCCCAAAAGGTTTTAAAACTCCCCTTGATCTGGTCTTCTGTAAACCTTTTCTAAAATTTCTAATCTTACCAACCTCCTAGAACTCCCCGGATCATAACCTTATCTCTTTTACTATCAAAAATTTTTCCACCCTTTTCCTCGACACCCCAAAACCCGTCGCCCATTCCGAAATCTTCCGCCTAAAAACCCACCAGGAGCTCACGACACCATACAGTCCTCACCCCCCCAACTCCCTCCCTCTCCTGTCCGACCTGGCTGTCAAACGTTACAATAAACTCCCCAACAACCCCCGGGAAAAGTTGGCACCACCACCACCGCACCACCATAATCAGACCCCGCACCCTTAGCCACTGGGCCTCAGACTCCCATCTCCCATTGGGGGTTTCCCAGGTGCCTGACGTCTGGGAGAAAGCCCCAAAGCTACCTGCAGATTTTCCCCACTTACAAATTCATGCTAAAGGACCTCCCACACTACCCTTCACTGCGCCAAACAAAAAATTTCCCCTCCCCATCCCCAACACAAAAAACCCAAAAACCCAAAACGCTAAAACCCTTTCCCACTCCCCCCCCAAAAGGCCCAAACCCAAAAGACCCCCGGCCCCAACTGACCTCGGGTGCTGAAGCCCGGGCCAAACTCACTACAAAGAAAAAATTTGAACTCCGGCCCCAAAACATCACATCAAAAACCCCCAAATTTAAAACACCCTTTCCGTCCCTCCCCCGCACATCCTCTAATCTGTTTCTAAAGTCCTTGCCCCACTCAGAAGAAAAATGCCCGGGCTTCTCCTGTTTTGCTCCCCCAAAAACATTGCTCAAGTGACCCCATTCCCCCCCCCCTTGCCCTCCCTTTTTCTCCAGCTGTCCCCCTTCACCCCTCACTACAATCTTAACCTCTCCCTCTCCCTGGGATCTTACCAACGCCTTTTAAACCCCCCTTGTTATAACCCCCTTTATTTAAAAAAGCCCTCTCTGGACCCATCCGCGCCCCCAAAATCCCACCACCCCTCTAACCGCCCTTCATCTCCAAACCCCCTGGGAAACCCTTTTGGGCCTCTCTCCGCCTAATCCGCTATCTCCCCTGCTAACTCCCCTTCTAGACCCTCTGCAAAACCGTTTCCGCACCCCCACACTCCAAAGGAAACTGGGTTTTTTCTAAAGTTTTAAAATAATATAATAAATATTTATATATATATAAAATATAAATATATATAAATTTTATAATTCACACACCACATATAAAATAAACACCACAAAACAAATATATATTTACCCCACACACCACACATTATACACACACCACACACCCCTATAAACACACCCCACATATACACACACACACACACATTTTACATATCCCCACACACCATATCACACACACAAACACACACACACAAAAAACACACACACATACCACACACACACAAATACACACAAAAAACAAAACACACATACAAAACCCCAACACCAAAAACCCCACACCACATACACACCCCACACATATACACACAAAAAACAAATACCCCACCCCACATACACCCCACCCCACACACACACATATATTAAAAAATATTAAAACCACACAATATAACACACACAAAATATACACACACACAAATATACACCCCACACATCAAACACACCAAAACATAAAACACACATAAACACACCATATATTTACACACAACATATTATACACACACACACCAACCCCCATATACACACCACAAACACCATTTACACACATATACACAACCACAATACACACCCCACATATAACACACAAACACATAAAAACACACACCCACACATACACACACACCCCCATACACACCCACACATACACACAAACACACACACACATATACACAAACATATACACACACACATAAACACACACACAAATACACACACACACACATATATATATATACACAAACACACATATATACAACACACAAAAAAACCCCACAAAATACACAAAACAAACACACACTATATATACACACACATTATATACACCCCACACACAAAATAATAAAAAACCCACACCAAAACACATAAAAATAACAACACACACCACATATATACACAAACACACACACACACACTTTTACACAAAACACATATACACACAAAAACAAATACACACACACACACACAATATACACACACACACACACAAAAAACACACACACCACACAACCCCATTTTACACACACACACAAACACACCACATATACACACACAAAACACATATATACATTCCCAAAACCCATAAATAAATAAAACACACACACACATAAAACACACCACACACACAAAATATAAAAAAAACCCCCCCCAACACACACACAATATAAAACACACCACACCCCACACATTTTAACACACACACATAATATACACACCACATATATACACACACAAAAATACCCATTATCACACACACATACCCATATATAAAATATATTTTATATATAAAAACACCAAAACCCCCAATATATTTAAATATCAAACAAAATATTTCACAAACACACCCATAAAAATAAAACACACACAAAATTATATATATATATATTATAAAATAATTTTTTTAAAAATTTTTTTAAAAAATTATAAATGCACACAAAACCCCCACATATATATACACACACAAAATACACCGATAACCGTAAAATACACATACACACAAGCACGTTTTGTGTGAAATGTGCGTTTTGCTGATTATTTAATGCAAAGTTGGTTGGAAGGGTTTTTTGTAAACCCCCTTTTAAAAGGGGGTTTTCCCCTTTAAACCTTTAATTAAAGGAAATTTTAATTGGGATGTTTTTAAACCGATTTTAAAAAGGGATTTATGTAATTTACTTTTAAAAAAAAAAAAAAAAAAAGAAAAATGGCAGGGAAAAAAAAAAAAAAAAAATTAAACGGGGAAACCCTGAAAGGGTTTTTTTTTTTTATGTAAAGACTTACAAAACAATCCCCTTACAATATGGGGTCCATTAAAGGGGTTTTGTCACAAAACTCATTTTATAACCCCCTGCCCCTAACCTTCAGCCTTTTTGCTCAAAAGGCGGCGTGTGGTTTTGGGGGTTTAATTGCAATCATGTGACCCTGCCGGATGAACCCTCACCAACCTTTCCTCTCTTTCCCTTCCCAAAGGGAAAAACTGGTATTTGTAAAAACCTAAGAAATTACATTCCCCGGGTCAGAAAGGTTAAAAATTTTGCCTCCGGCACAAGGGGCCCCAAAGGTTTTAAATCCCTGCAAGAACCAAACCCGTTGGGGTTTTTTTTCTCTTTTTCAAAGCACATACCTCCAAATTTAGGTTTTTTATTTTAATTTAATTTTTCACGATTTTACCCAAATTTCAAAGGGGGCACGAAGGAAAGTAAGTAGAGTGACAGACCTGGGGTTTGAACACTCATTTGCGCCTTAAAGAGAGGGGATGTCTGAGCAGGCACCAGGAAAAGAGAAGCCCCTCAGCCCTGGTCCGTATCCCCTGGGGAACCCAACTTAAAAAATGGATCAACCAAAGGGGCAGCTTTAAAACCCAAAAAAAAAGGGCCCAGAAAATTTTTTAAAAAAATGGAATGGTGAAAATTTTTTTTTATTTAATTTAAAAATTCCCCCGTCAATTTTACCATGTGGCAGAACCCCTTTTTAAAATTTTCCCCACCTATTCCCAAGGGGCATCAGGGCCCTACAGCTAAAATTGGGAAAAGGAGAAAACTGGAAAAATTTGGGGAAGATGAATCACTTTGGGGGAAAATGAGACAACCCCTTTTTAATGAAATTCCCCTTTAGCTGAGCTACTCTGGTTGTCCTTTTACCAAAAATTTTTTCAGAAATAAATTTTTTTAAAAAAACTATGAAAGTAAAAAAAAGGAAAGCCCCCAAAATCACTAACTGCACTTACTAAATCTTCACCTACTAAAAATCACATCTGGTTGAAAAAACTGAAGGGAAATCAAACATGTAAAAATATTACCTCGTTTTTCCCAATGCCCGTTTGGGTTAAGGGAAAGAAACCCCAAAAGGGAGGATCCCCAAGCCCTGCTGCTAAAAGCAAAAGCCTGTTGGGGGAAAAAATTTAGGGAACCATCCCCCAAAAATACAGATAAAGGCGGTGGGGTAACAAGTTTTGCAGAAAAACATCGAGGCGTGCCCTGGAAAGGAAAGCGCAGAGAAACAGTCCCAGTGCTTGGCATCCCGGTGGGGTCTGATCTGCCCCTCAGCACAGTATTAACACGTGAAACAATATGAACCGTGCCTGCCGCTTTAAGTGGCACCTTATTGCTGCGGCTTTGAAGGTAAGAGACTAACATCCATCCAGCTATGGAAATTAACCTATTGGTCACAGTGGGGGAAAGAAAAAGATTAGAAGCGGTGGCTCCCAGGTCCGTGCAATGGAACGGAGAAGATCCGTCAGGAGAGGCGAAGCTGCTTAAAGTAGAAATACAGGCGGAAGCAAAGAGATTAGACGACATGCAGCAGTTACCGACTGTGTTATTTGAATGCTTTACCATTTACAGAAGACTCTTCCATGTTGGACTTTCCATTAGTTTTAGGTTAATCTAATAGAACATGAGTTACTGCTCCACTTTTCCCATATACGCTGCATTAAAACTTATAGGGGTTGTTTCACTGTCTCACAGGCAGTTTTGCACTCGCTCTGTTTCCTCAGGCTGTGGGTGACTTTACAGCAGTGATTAGTATATTCAACTTGTTACTCTGACAGTGCAGGAGATATTATCTCTAACAAGATTACAGATAAAGCCATTCTTTTCAGTCCTTGCAGCACTTGTACCTTTTGTTTAGTGAAGCTAATCTTGTTAGATATAATTAGTTTGCTTAGAGCACAGTCCATCTGTGGGATGAGGTCACCCCCTGGTCTCTGCGCTAATCAAATAACAGATGTCTGTCGGGTGCGCAGGTATCCATATGAACCTGTGTGCCCTCAGAGTTCATCAAATCTTTTATATCTCATGACAAAAGTAAAGTCCATTGATCAATGTATTTAGAAAAAGTCTAAATAGTCTTCATTTATCTGTCCCTTTATATTGAAAGCTAATCTTTGTAATGAGAAGAGCTGCCTGCAGGGACTGCTGTGGCCATGTATTGCTGTATATGTATCTTACCTAAACAGAATAGCTGTGGGAAGTGGAACATGCTGGTGTGCACTGTATACAGTCACCTGCATGCACTTGCCCCTTGGAGAGGAAACGTTTTTGAAAGCTTAGTTTTAATGCAGCACATATCAGGAATTAAAAACACTATGGCAATAGCACCGAAGATACTGGCATACATGCTTTATTCCACATTTACTGGGTGTTTTAGATAGTTTCAAGACACTTCTGCCCCCCCCCAAAAAAAAGGGTTTGGCCTCAGTAAAAGAGGCATGGCTTTCCGTAAATGGGGCTTTTCTTGGCATGTCCCAAAATTTAGCCGCAACAAGTGGCATAAAGTAAGCCAAGTAATAGGAAGTGTAAACTTAGACTAGACAGCTCCAAAACGCGTATGATTTATCAACACTATAATTAATGTGGCGCATTGTAAGACTGTCTAGTCTAAGTTTTCACTGTCTAAAAGTAAGACACTATTGATAAATCTGCCACATTGGGCCTCATTTATTAAAACTAGCTAGTAGTAAAATGGTCTGTTGCCCATAGCAACCAGTGGTCAGCCTTCATTTTTTCAGATCAGCGTAAAAAAGAAGAACAGTCTAGAAAACAATATTTGGTTCTGCGCATCCCCCCCATAAAATGAGCATAGGTGCACACTGGTGTGACAGTAACATACAAACACAATCCAATATCAGCAGCATACTACTAGCGCTAAAAACTATCAAAAAGGACATAGGAATTTTTAGAAAAGCATTTCTGCTACTTAGAATACATAAAAAAAAATTTGAGGTTCTTAGTTCACATTTTTGATCAAAACTGATTAAGCCCACCTCCCAATCAAAAAGGGGACAGAGTAATGCAGAGTAACTTGTAGCTGGAGTCTTCTCTCCCTGAAGTATGGAGGTCTGAACAGGCACCAAAAGAGGTATCAATAGAGTAGGTTCCCACCTGTATTGAAGTCACCTTGCTGACTGGGGTTAAAGGGGTGTTCTCGCTACAAAGATCATATCTCAGATTATGGAGACCGTAAAAATAAGCACTTTTGTAATTGAGCTGCTTTACCCAAGTCACTTAGTATAGTAGATATGAGCTTTACTGTGCATCTGTTTTCTATTTCTACTGTTGCTAGTCGGGACACGCCCCCTTTTCCGTAATTGGCTAGTCGGGACACTCCCCCCCCCCCCCCAACGGATTCCGCCCTGGACACGCCCACTGCACTGTGATTGGCTGACATTTCATTCAGCCTGGTGGGGTATGCCCCCAGACAGGAAACTTCCCAGACACGCCCCCTGTGCTGTGATTGGCTGCCTGCACACTGTGTTTACTCCCCTCTGAGCTGTTAAAACCGAAAGTGAAACCAGCTATGTGAGAGGGGTGCTGGCTGTAAACTCATCTCCTAGCTCTAAGGTAAATGATCTGACTAATTACTGACTGTTAACTCTCCCTTCATATAACACAGTCTTATGTCCTGTGTTCCCTCCATATACCACAGTCACACAGTCTCCTGCCTGATAACAGAAGGGGAAGGGGTGGAGGGGGGTCAGTGTGCATTCCTCCTGTGTATAACTGGTTATAGCCCAGCAAGGAGCTTGTGGAGCCTGGAGATAAAGGCTCTGCAGACAAGACAACACTGCAGGAGGCTGCAGATCTGTTCTGTCCAGACAACCTTCCCCTTCTACTGCAAATACAGAATAATGATGCCAGGAGAGACTCGCCCCAGTTTTGATCAGACATTTTTCATGTATCCTAAGTAGCAGAAATGCATTTCCAAAAATTCCTATGTACTTTTTGATAGTTTTTATTAGTGCTGGTAATGTGCTGCTAATATTGAATTGTGTTTAAAAAAATGAAAGCTTGGTTCTGATTGGTTGCTATGGGAAACAGAGAATTTTACAGTTTTGATAAATGAGGCCCCTGTATGTGCTCGGCTGACTCTCATTTGATAAAAAAAGCATAGGAAAAAAAAAAAAATAAGACATGAAGAAGCCATAGTAGTCATCATGTCTAAGGCATTTGCATTAATCACTTCCCACCAAATATGCTGCCAGTCACTGGGAAAGGGAGCAACAAGCGAGTCAAATTGGCTTAGCCAGATAAATGGACATGATTCAGCAGGATGGAGGATGCTACACTTACTATCAACACTATGAATGGCAGATCTGTGCAATCCACATAGGATTCTCCCTGGTGACTGGCAGTGCATATAAACCTCCTATATATACAGATGTATATAAAACTAAAAGTAATGTCATGCAAATCATATATGATGGACTTACGGCTGTCATAGCAAATATTTCCCAGGGCACGGCCAGTTTGTAGCAAGACTTCTTGATCTTTACAATTTAAGAGCTGCACCAGCGGAGGGATCAGTCCGGCGTCCACACATGGGATGCGCAATTGTTCTGTAATGACACATACAAAGCCTATTCATTAACAACTAATAACGTGGGCATTTGGGGTATTGGAGGCAATGTTACTTCTACTTCCCTGTCCCAATATCTGATGTTTACACGCAATCTGCTCTATGGGCCAGTAATGTGCCGCCACAGGCTGCCTCCAGAACTGCATTCTCCACTAGGGCAGAATGAAACCGCTATAAGGCTATGTTCACATGGCTTAAATTGGGACGTATTTCGTCCTGTAGTTCGAGCCGTACTGCGCTAAATACGGGTCGAGATACGTCCTAGTCATTACGGTAATCCACAGGTTTCATAGATTACTATGGATTACGTCTCCTCTCCCTGCTCGGACAATACGGCGAGTGGGGAGAGAAGTGACATGCTACTTATTCACGCTGTATACGCGCCGTGAATAACGAATGCCTATGGGGCTGGCGGGCTGCCGTCCCCCCGCCCACGTCGTAATTGCGGGCGAAATACGTCCCGCAATCATTGCCGTGTGAACCCTGCTTAATACAGAAGGCAAGGCCACCGGCGTATTGCTCTTTTTTGCCATGGAGATTCAATAGGGACTCTGGGTGGTGGGGGAATAGAATAAAAATATGAATCCGGACTCCTGCTGTGCGTATAACACTTAAGAGGGATGGTGGAGTCATTTTGACCGACAGGGTAGTCTCAAGCTACAAATAAGGGTACTCTTACCCGAAAAGCGTCAGTCTGTCTGACCACCTGGATAGCTATATCTTTTAATGGAATTATGAATCAAGTTTTTGATTTATTTTTAAAAATGGTGCTGGCTACTTGGACTTTTCAAGCCCCTCCTTTAGTCTCAGGAAGACAACCCCTGTCCACATGCCCTATTGGATAAAGATCCAGCACATATACAACTAAGCTGAACAGAATATAAAGAATACTGAAGAAGAGAAGTCAGTAGGGGTAATTTTGGCCCCAGTTGCATCATGGTTTCGGTCTCTTTCATTGGTATCGAATGAGATACCTTGAAAACGGCATCCCGACGTATATCCTGGCTGAGCCATAGTGGCAAACTATTTCTTTTGGGCCACGTTTGCACGATTTCTGGAACAAAGGATTTATTTACGGGACACAAAGGCTTGATCTAAGCTTTTTCAGGTGCAAAAAAAAAAAAAGTGGTAGGGCTTGTCCCCACGGCACGGGTTGTTGGCCGGTTTTTCAGAGGGTTTTTTGCGTTTTAAATTCGTCGAAAAACCGGCCGCAAAGAGCGAAACGGGCTCTAGGGAAAACCCCGTGCAGCAGTTCCACTGCACGGGTTTTTCAACGGCATTTTTAAACCCCGGCCAACCCAAAAAAAATTTTGCACACCTTTTTTCCGCCCTTATCAATAAAAATGTGCATGTCAAGTGAAGGGGTTTTCCCCCCGGCCGTGTCCACGGCACACAAACCGACAAATACCGGGCCAATAGACCGCCGGTATTGTTCATTTCCCGGGAAAAAAGGCCCTTACAAATTATGGTAAGCATAGTTTTGTGACTTATAACCACTTGTCGAATCTGGCAAATGGTGAGAACAGTGGTGTGGGTTCAATTTGACTGTAAAATTTGTTAAAGGGGGTGTTTTCCCTCTAGACGTTAGGGATCTCGAAAAAATAGGACTTTAAAGTCGATCGTGGACCTGCACCTATCGTGGGAATGGGCCCCTGAAAGTTTCTGCTTCAGAGCAGAGAGCCCATAGCACTTGTGCATGACTCTTCATTCTGTTCTATGAGATTTCCGAGGACCAGTGAGCGGTCTGTGTAGCTGCAGTACCAAAACAAATGGAGGGGGAGACAAAGCTTAGGAGCAAAAAAACATAAATTTGGCTGTACAGCCAGACTACGCATATTAACAAAAAAATGCACCAAAAATAAAACACATACATAATAGGCTCCATATATTCGCGATTTGCCGAGTCAGAATATGGAAAATAAACCACAACATCCAAATGGCTGAAGGATGAATAAAATGATATTCTTTTAATGGCATAAACTAAAGGTAAACTAAAAGGGAGGGGTTTATCTAAATAAGAAAATGAAATAAAAATGAATTAAAACATACTGACAAATGAGGTGAATAACTGAAGATGTTCCAGCAGTTAAAGTTCTCTTGGAAAACCTCACCATTTTTTGCTATTTCGGCTATGATGTGAGCTATTTTTGCTGTGCAGGAAGATTGTGAACTCAAAAGACTTGCAAAGACTTGAAGAATCCCGGTCTGAAGAATTTTTTCACTGCTCTCTACATCTGAAAGAAAGAGAAAACATTAATATGTTGCTAGATTAAGAAAACTTTTCAAATCAGCAGACTACATTGTAATGCGGGTTGTTGTGTCATTACAGCAATATAGCGACATCTCCTAAGGGCTTGTTCACACGACGTTTTGGATCCGTTTTACGGATCCGTTTTTAACCTGCGAAAACCAATAGTTTTCAAACCCACCCCATGTAATGAATTAATTAACAATCATTTATAAACTAAATATATATTTAGTATACATATATATATATTTTATAAACAAATATACATTTATATACATTTTTTAAATTTTATAATATATATATATTTATTTTAAAATAAATTTTATATACAAATATATATATAATATAAAAATATACACATATATACAAAAATATATATATATATAATATATATATATATATAATATACATACATAACCCCTATTATATACATTTATATAAAATATTTAATATACAATTTATAAACTAAATATAACCCAAACATAATATTCAAATTTTATATTTAATTTAAACCCAATGCGTTTTACGGATGCCTTTTGGCATCGAAAGCGGACCCAAAACGCACCAAATGTATGCTGCGCTTTTGGATCCGCTTTCGGATGCCAAAAGCGCACTCCATTTTTTCCTATGGGATTTCTCTTGCGTAAAACGCAAGAAGAATTGACATGTCAATTCTTCAAAACGGATCCGAAAAGCGGATCGGCGATCACTCGTGTGAACAGCGATGCACTTTTGCCATTGAAAGCAATGTTAATCACACTGACAATTGTTAGATCCATTTTGCGGATCCGTAAAACGGATCACAAAAACGTCGTGTGAACAAGCCCTTAAAGGGGTACAAAACAGAAGTGGACGATGACCTAGGAAACCATCTGTAGATAAGCAGGACAAATAAACATACTTAAAGCCAACCACCCAGCTGGGAATACTCCTCCAAGAAAGAGAGAAGGATATGTACATAATGTATGTGTATTTATAAATCTATTATATGTGTGTGTAAATGTACACACAAATACACATGTATGTATATATACACTACTCATAAAAAGGTAGGGATATTTGACTTTTGGTTGAAATTTCAGAATGAACATAAAAGTACTTAATTTTTTTTAATGCACTCAATGAGATCATCTCTGAACCTTGGAATGCGTATGTCCAACTGTTCAGTGTTTCAGTACTTTTTGCATACCTTGCTGATCTCGAACAAGGAGCTTAATGGCAAAATTCCCAACAGGTGTTTAATCCCTGAATCGCCCAATAAATTTAGGGCATCAATTTGAATTGGGATTTAAACAGTCCTCCTCATCATACTGTTCACATTTTAACATCATAAGATCAAGACAACACCTTACAATTGATCAACAGTACATTGCGAGGCTTCAAACAGGATGCTCTCAGACGGTCATGTTCCCTATTCGGTTGTCTAGCGTGCAGACCACGGTAATGTAAACGGTTACGAGTGGTCTGACGTGACACTTGGTTGCCTCTCACCTCCCTTAAACCTGCCTGGAGTTGTGTGGTATTCATCATTGGGTTCCGCAGGGCATTGTTGCAACTTGCTGTTGACATTCTGTGACACTCTAAGCTGGGTGGCCACTTCCGTCTGAGAGCATTCTGCTTGAAGCCTCGCAATAGTGAGATACTGTTGATCAATTGTAAGGTGTTGTCTTGGTCTAATGATGTCAAAAAGTGAAGAGCACAATACGGAGGACTGTTTAAATCCCAATTCAATTTGATCCCCTGAATTTAATTGGCGATTTAGGCAGAGCCGTCTTAACAATACTATGGGCTTCTGGGCAGAGCACTGCAGTGGGTCCTGCCCAAATACATGACATCACACTAGGTTGCCTCTAGCCACCCACAAGCACACCCATATTATCATGCCACTTACCTGCAGTCTACAAGAATAATTGGCAGGGAGCCTTTGGCTCCCTTCTCCACCATAGTTTTTAACTGTTTGCACATCCTAAAAAAACACAAACCGTTAAATAAGCACAGCCAACCAAAGGATCCATAGTATATTTCTTGTATTCCTGGGACAAACATACACCACCAGGGCCCCCTATACTTGTGGGGCCCCCAGGCAACTGCCTAGTGTGCCCAGTAGAAAAGATGGTTCTGAATTTAGGGATCAAACACCTGTAGGTAATTTTGGCATTAAGCTCCTTGTGCAAAAATGAATGAAACACTGAACAGTTGGACATTTGCATTCTAAAATTAAGAGATGAGGTCATTTAGTTCATTTAAAAACAATGAAATGTTATGTTCATCCTGAAATTTCAACAATTTATTTCAACATTGTTGTGTATTTTTCGGTTGATTCAATGGACTACAATAATTTACCAAAAAGACATTTCATCTGGTGAACAGCTTTTTACACAACAGTCTGCTTCATCCTCTTATGCCTCATAGATGCAACATACTTGGTACAAAGCAGTTTGAATTTTTTTTTTTGTCGTAGGTGAAAAATATTTTGTAATCTGTTACGCACAGCAAATATGATGCAACATTTATCATCAAAGGCCAAATCTGGACACTGAGGAGAAAAGTATCCATTACTTTGGTTACATCCACTGAGAAATAAATTTGGCTTATGTTACACGAGTGGAGTGATTTGTGCCAGTCTTAGTAAAGAAAAGCTATTTTGTGGAAATATTTTTCAATTTACAGCAGCTTGTACAGGGAGTGATAATATTAGAAAACTGGTCATTTCCCATCAAGCTGAGGGTCACACAGCAAGTTTTAGCAAGTGATAGGCGAGTACACTGACTTCGGACCGCCGGGCCCCGGCCTCCCTGCTGCGGACCGCCGGGCCCCGGCCTCCCCGCTGCGGACCTACTAAAGCAGGTAGAGAAAAAAGAAGAAGAAAAAAAAAAAAAAGTATTGTAGTGGCCACTCCTATACATTGAATTCAATTACACATTACACTTCCATGAACCCTCCAGTGTGTTTTATATCCAGGTCTATGCGGCAGGACACTAGCCTGTAGACATTACTTGGGTTCCTTTAGTTTCTAAGTCTAAAAATTAAGGAGCCAAAAGCGATATATTTGTTGCTATTCGCTGCTGTATTTTCCCCTACAACTTTGAAACCTGTTACTTTAGACCCCAAACCCCAAATGCAAATAAAGATTTTACTGACAAGTCCAAAAATTTTTTTTCAATGGGGGGAAATTTTGATCCCATACCCTGAGGTTTTAATCCCCCTGGGGACAACTCTAAGCTGCTTAACTTGTTCTCCAAGCCTAGCACAATATGCATATTAATTGTGCAGAGCCAAGTAGGGACAAGCTGTGATAAAAACTTTCATTTAATAACGGGATCTACACCTGAACACTGAAAAATGGTTTGACTGAAATAAAAAAAAAATAAAAAAACCTTAGCAAAAGATGGATGTAAAAAATCAGACGACACCTGCACATATAGTTATGTGCAGAATAACAGCAGTCTAACATCAGTAATGTGTATAATTACTGTCTGACAACATACCAGGTTTCCCCGAAAATAAGACCTAGTGCATTTTTTGATGCAATTCAGAGTTTGGCTGCTTATGCTGATGTTTGTGATGAAATCACTACAGTATATTAATACATGTTGAGGTTTTGTTCAACTGTAAATGTGAATTATTGTTCATAGAAATATAAAACCTCCCCTAAAAAGAAGTCTTAGCTCGTCTGTAGGAGCAAGAATTAATATAAGACACTGTCTTATTTTCGGGGAAACAGGGTAATATTAATGGTCAAACATTCATGAGTAGTTGCTTGATGGGCAACCAACAAAATCAAAAGTCATGACATGCACACTGCTGATTTGTTGTAACTGACTCATTTAATAGCAGGGGGGGGGAGTTCAACTAACTAGCAGTGTAGACTTCAATTAGTGAGGTCATTCATTCTGTGAAGAGGCAGGTGTCACTAATGGCCTTTATTTATTGAAGGAGGGAAGTCAATGTTGTACCTGCAGGTTTTAGTCCATTCTCAGTGAGTACAATGGGTTATTCCAGACATTGTATCCCAAAGGAAAGAACTTTGATCAGAAGTTGATTTGAGAGAAAAAAAACATATCAAGAAGTGCAGAAAATAATTGGCTGCTTAGCTAAAAAGATCACCAGTGCTTTAAAATTGCATCAGAAACAGAAACACATGGTAGGAGAAGGAATTCTACCATCAGACTAAAATGGCAAAGTAGCCTCCAATGATGAACTCCAGGGAGATCATCGAAGATCTTCCGTTATCTGTGAGTCCTGCAACAATCAGAAGGCACCTACATGAAGCCAAACTATTTGCTAGAAACCCTCATAAAGGACCATGCTGAAAAAATGTCGTCTCCTGAAAAGGTTAGAGTTTACCAAAGATCACATTGACTAAAGAGAAGGGGCACAACATTCTATGGACAGATGAGAGCAAGATTGTTCTTATTCAGGCACAGTTCACTGTGAGACTGTACAACATGGAGCTGCGAGCAGAATGGTTTGGGATTGCTTCTTATACTCTGGATTTGGCCCAAACATATCACATCCCCAGGCACCATGGACCGGTGAATAGAAATATACACTCCCCCGGGCCTTTTTGGGGTATACCTGTCCCAACTTTTCGTTAACACTAATTTCTAATCAGCCAATCACATGGCCAACTCAGTGCATTTAGGCATTAGACATGGGCAAACAATCCCTCGTTTTAAACCGGCATCATTGGGGAAGAAAAAAGGGGATTTTATGCCTTTGAACGTGGCATTTGGTTTTTTTGGTGCCAGAAGGGCTGGGCCCAGTATTTCAAAACTCTGACCCTGGGGGTTTTCACGCACACCCTCTCAAAGGGTTTTCAGAAAATGGTCCGAAAAAGAAAAAACCCAGTGACGGGGAGTCCTGTGGGCGGAAATGCCTTTGTTGAATGCCAGATCAAGGAAATGGGCAGACTGGTTTCGAGCGATAGAAAGGCAACAGGGTCAAAACCACCCGTTAAAACCCAAGGGAGGCAAAAGCATCTTGAACGCACGACGGCAACTTTTAGGGAGAAAAGGGGTACACAGCAAAACCACACCGGTCCACTCCTTTACTAAAAAACAGGAAAAGAGGCTCCAATTTTCCCAACTCACGAAAATGGGCATAGAAATTGGGGGAAAAAATTGCCTGGGGCATAGTCTGTTTCTGCTGCGACATTCGGATGGGGAGGGGCGAATTTGGCGTCAAAAACATGAAAACATGGATCCACCGCCTTTTATCAACGGGTTTTAGGCTGGTGGGGTGGTGTCATGGTTGGGGAATATTTTTTTGCACTCTTGGGCCCCTTGGTACAAAAGCATCGTTGCAACACCTTTTTGAATCTATGCCCAAAAAATTAGGCAGTTTTGAAGAAAAAAGGGGTCCAACCCGTTACTTACAGGTGTACCTAATAAATGGCCGGTGAGTGTATATTTATATTCCTATGAGAATTTTTGGAGTGACATCAAAAAAGCATTTTTGATGCAAAACCAAAAAATTTAAATGACCTTTGGAAATGTAATAAAAGTCTGCTGGGGCTGGACCCTGTCAGGGCCTAAATTTGTTGTCTCCATGCCACAAAGATGTGAAGCAGATCTCAGTAATAAAAGTTACACAACTAAATATTAGTTCAATGATTACAGAAAATCTAAATCTGGGAACAAACCTCAGTTTACACTTAAAATTCCAGATGGATCATGACAATGCACTCACTGCTATTTATTGAACAACCTATTATTACATTTTCCATTTATAATTTAATATTTGATCATGTTTTTATTTGGAGGCGAATGTGCAGAACTCCCTGTGCCTTTGTGTATATGGATATAAATGCTATCGTGAGGATTGAGCTTTTTCTCATTTGTTTGACACACACGGCTATGATTTTGTACATAACTGTATGAGGCAGAACATTACAAGGTGCTAGTAGGTCATTACAGTCCATGTCACCCTTTACAGAGGTCAAGGGGCCTAGACGCAGGAGAACGCCAAGGTCCAAGAACTTGTATTTTCTAGAATGAGGACCAGAGAGAAGACTTTCAAGTACAGTCTCCATCTACTGCAAAACCATGAAGCAGCATAAGATGTCTCAGCCACATCAGACATGGTTGAGATGGGCATCAAGCAAGCAAATGTACTGTCATAAGATAGTGTCTAAATGTCCACTTATCCCTACAGCTTTCCTTTCCTTCAGGGAACACCTCTATCTTGCTGTAGGATCACAAGCCGGTCCACTTCAAAAATTCTCCAGAAGCTCACAGCAGATTCGTCGGAAGGCTAAGGCTATGTCTACATGGCATAGGTTAAAATGCAGTTGGAAATCTGATGGTACTTTAACTTTACCGTACCGCATTTTTTGGTACGGTTTTGCACCAAAAAAACGCAGTCGGTCTTCAGATTTCGGCCGGCCCAGTACACGTTCTACAGTCCCCTCATTAGAAGTAAAAGTAACTGCTCCTCATTATCAAGTTTTGAGAGTGAAAGTAAGAACATTATGAAGAGGTTACCCAAAGTGGTCTCTAGATAGGGCCATGTCCAAAGTGAAGGGAAGAGATAGAGATAGTTTATAACAGGATAGAAAGAACACCACAAGGAGTTTTCAGGATCCGGTCTTTGTTACAATACATAGCAAAGAATGTATTTATTTATATACCGTATAAAATCGAGTATAAGCCGCCCCGAATATTAGCCGAGGCACCTCATTTTGCCACAAAAAAACCTGGGAAAACGTATTGACGTATTGAAAATGCAGCGGCTGCTGGTAAATTTCAAAAATAAAAATGGATACCAATAAAATTACATAGGCAGGTACGGGGAGTTTAATGTCCCCCATTGGCAGGTATAGGTAGGTATATGTCCCCCACAGGCAGGTATATGTCCCTAGTAGGCACTTATATTTCTTCCATAGGCAGGTAAATGCCTGTGCCGGGAAGAAGATACTTGCCGCCTTCCGGAGTCCTATTGCAGAGCATGGAGTGCTCGCTCTCCGCTCCGCAAGAGTGTCTTCAGCTGTATGCGCTCCCAGAGGAGGCACATACAGCTGAAGCAATCGCCACCTGTGCTCGGGCAATGGCAGCGCCCAGACGCTGAGGGGTGACTCGAGTATAAGCCGAGGAAGGCTTTTTCAGCACATTTTTTGTGCTGAAAAACTAGGCTTATACTCGAGTATATACAGTATTAGGAACATTGTTAATAAATACTTACCAGTCTTATTTCAAGATGATTCCTTTAGATCATTGCTGGAGAACAGGTGTAAATTTGTTACGAGGAGAGCACCTACTCTGCACTCGATTCTCTCATCTAGTCAAGTGGAGAGCGGATAACATGGCTTAGTGCAGAGGGCTTTTTCCGCTGTGGTTTAATCGAGATGCTCTTGTTGCAGATCTGCGATTCAAACTTAGAAGGTATAGGGTCTAATTGATGGAGTTTGTTATTAAACAATTTTTAAATTGTGAATCCTCTCATGTTGTATATTGTATTGAGTGCACTTTATGTCAGTTTAGATACGTTGGTTGCACCACGAGACGTTTAAGGCTATGTCTATTCTGCAGGGTACAAAAAACGACCTGAAAACGAAAAACTAGAACTGTCAAAAGCAGCCTTTTTTTGCCACGATTTGCGTTTTTTTTTGCGCGTTTCTTGCCTGTCTTCAAGCCTGTTTTTTAATGTCTGCATAAATTAAGCCATTGGATGTAACTCCGCCCTGCAAAAGGGGATATAAAGCACATTATTGCATTTATATGTCATTTTGTAGTCGTTTTACGGATTTTGCGGCTAATAAAGTTATCTTGCTTTTGTCGCTAAAAATACGATTTATTACGGATTTTGGCGCTAAAATATGTTTTTTCACGGATTCTGGCTCTACAATCCGCTTTTTTTTTTTTTTTTTTTTTTTACGAATTTTGCCGCTCAAAGTTATCTCGCTTTGGATACTAAAATAACGTTTTCTTACGGATTTTGGCGCTGAAATATGTTTTTTCACGGATTTTGGCGCTAGGTTTTTTTAATAAATTTTGCTGCTCATAAAGTTCCCACTTTTGGCACTAAAAATACGTGGTTTTTTTTACGAATTTTGGCACTACAATACTTTTTTTTTTTTACGAATCTTTCTGCTAATAAAGTTCTGTTGCTTTTGTCACTAATTTTTTTTGTTGCAAAAATACGTTTCTTTTAAGGATTTTGATGCTACTCATGTTCTCACTTTTGCTGCTAAAAAGCCGTATTTTTACGGATTGTGGCGCTAAAATTTATCTCCAAAATTTGTAACCCCCCCCAGAGTTTTACTGACAAAAGCGAGATACAGGTATTAGTCCCACAATCCGTAAAAATACGGAATTTTGTGCCAAAATCCACCCAAAAATAATTTTCCCGACAAAAGCAAGAAATTTATTAGCGTCAAAATCTGTATTTAAAAAAAAAAAAAATTTTAGCGCCCAAAAATTTATTTTTAGTGACAATAGCGAGAGAACTTGAATAGGGACAAAATCCGGAAAAAACTTATTTTAGCGTCAAAATCCGTAAAAAAAAGCATTTTAGTGTCAAAATCCATAAAAAGCGTATTTTAGCGTCCGGCGCTTTCCATAGACTCCTGTAGTAAGTTTTCGGCCCTGCTCTGGCGTTTTTTAGAACATGTTGCAAAAGGTGAGCAGTGTAAAAAAAAAAAAAAAAAAAAAACAGAAAAAAAGAAGCTCAGTGTAGACAGCAGGAGGTTTTTACAATAGAGTCTATGGGAGATGTTTTCATCCGTTTTTTGATAAACGTGGCGTTTCCAATGTATCTATACATTTCTTCCATACACATCAAGGTGATGTTTCGAATTTAAAAAAGTTTTCAGTTTGGAATCAATAATTAAAACTAGGAGAGGGGGAGATTGTAAGCGTTCCCTTTTGAATAAAGAGGGTTACTGTATTTTGATGCTGAATACAGCAAATCCCTCAGGTTTGAATTACAGAACAGATTTGAATTTAAATGATTAGTGTTTTTTGTGTATTGTGATTTGTATCAATTCCCTCTTAGGCGTAACCCATAGATAGCAAGCTGGAGAGGGTGTAGCTTTTGTTATGAGTAAGGGTCTTTTGATCTGAAACGCGTCAACAGGGCGCTAGTTTGATGCACTTTATGTCCATGCGGTTTATATATCTTGTTCTTAACCCCTTACCGCCGGAGCCAGTTTTGGCCTTCCTGACAGAGCCCCGGTTTAAAATCTGACATGTGCCACTTTATGTGAGAATAACTTTTTGACACTTTAACCTATCCATGTGATTTAGAGATTGTTTTCTCATCACACATTGTGCTTTAAGTTAGTAAGAAGTTTTGGTCCAGACAGTTATTCCACTCAAACTAGTTTATAACTAGCATCTACCATATGTCTGCTGTAGGTTGGCATCATTGTAAAAAAATTTGTTTTTAATTTTTTACCACATTAAGGGGCTTAGAAATTTAGTAGTAATTTTGCATAGATGTGCCTGTGGAGGCACATCTATGCATCTAGGAGTGCTGCTAATCCTGTCTGGCATCCATGGAAGGAGTAAATGTATCTCCCCTGATGACGCGCAAGATGCCTCAGCGATTATAGAGGAAGAACCGCATTGGGAGGTCAACCGAATGCAAAGGGAAGTAATATACCCAAATGATGATATATATATATATATATATATATATTGCACTCGGGCTAACAGTCTAATCCAGTAATATTATTGCCTTTATCATAGGCTTGTATATATAGATTTTTGTATATGTGTTTTTAGGTCACAACTGTCTAGGGTATTACAGGTTTTTGGGGGGTTTTTTTTTTTTTTTTTTCACCCTTCTAGATAGACATTTAATAGGGCGAGTCATCGAGAGGTGGGGCCGTCCTTTTTCGGGGCGATTACCCCACCTGTACCTTAGGATTCAATAGTGGAAAGTTTAGGCTTTCTTGGAGTGTTACCCTTGTGGGTGAATAGATCTGAAAGTATCCTACATATCCTGTATACCTTAGATAGGCACGCAGCACTGGTGTATATTGTTTTTTTTTTCTTTTTTGTGAGATTTTATAGTATCCTTATTAAAAATTATATTTTAGGACTGGGTTTATAAATTTCTGTGATTTTTACATCAAATGATGGTAAGAGGTTAATGGTTTAATAAAAGAATTCTTTTTTACCGCCTTCTGCACCTCGGATGTTTGTGGCCGGTTCCCCCCCCTTTTCCCTATTGCTACATTGTATCTCTGGCGATTTGAGGACTCGCCTGGACCGTGCCACATGTATCAGGTGAGCTGAATTGCTCGGTGTTTTGTAGAGAGGCCGTTCTCTAGCCTGGAAATAATGAGATCAGATGTGAGGTCATCTATGAAGGAGGATCTGATGGAGGCAATACGATTTCTCAGAACAATTTCATAGACTCCACAAATGTTAATCAGGACGGTTTTGTTGTTTTGTTGAAAACTTTTTTCTCCACCTACTTCAGCATTTTGCATATTTAGAATTTAGTTTTTTTGTGTTCTAAATGTGTATCCAATAAATATACTGTACACCGACAAGCAAAAGGGTAACCATATGTTTTGAACTTGTGACTTTCAGGCTCCATATCTCACCATCCACTACATCTATTTAGCATATGCTTGGTTCTGCAGATTCTGGTCATGTAACTGCATTGTTACTGTTTTGCTCCTGGTGGTGGGACAATCTTATTCTTCTTGTATATTACAAATGATAATCTGTTCTCACATTCCCTAATAGCTCAGTGTGTTATTAGGCTGATTCCCAAGCGAAAGGTCAATGGTTGGAGCAGCCATGAAGAAGATTTCCCAAGAAAAGAGAAACAGCATCATCCAGCCCATTGATAGTGTCTTTCGGCCAAGAAAATTACCAAACTGCATCATGTGAGGCCCTGACAGTGGAAAGAATATGAAATGAAGTCCATCCATCCATTCAATAACCAAGAGGTGACGTCCAAGCAAAATATCAGTCAACAAGTTGTTCATCACAAGGTCGATCAGTTCTAATGTAATAGACACAGCAATGGAAGTGGCTTGAAGGCTCCGTAAGAGTGAAATCACAAACACCATGCAAACACCGGGCAACACGCATTACACAGGTCTGGAATGATAGACCGAAAAAAGGGGAACAAATCTTGACTTCAATCTCCTCATAAGAAACATTGGCTCGAGCTTGCCAAAAAGTACAAAAAATGGAAGATTGGAAACTGGGGATTTGGAGCGATGAGATGAGTCAATAGACCGGGCTCTGATGGGTGCGAATGGGTCTGAAAGAATCAAGAGAAAAGGGGCTAATGGATCAAGGAATTGTAGAAACTGTCAGCTTCGGTGGAAGAAGCCTGATGATAGGAGGTTGTTTCACAGCCAAAGATGTTGGATACTTGACCGGGATCATTGTTGATCTCAATGCTGAGCTATCTGTGAGTATCCTACAAGATTACTTCATACACTCCAGTACTATGGGTATGAAAAGGACGAGACAGTGTCCAGCAGGGCAACGACCTGAAGCATAGATCAAGGTTGGAGAAGGAATGGTTCAGTGACAATGAAGTAGAGTTGCTGGATTGGCCTCCACAGTCCCCAGACCTCAACCAAATCCAACACGTGTATGTAGGGTTGAAGAAAAAGCTGTGTTGTATCCAAGTCCAGTCTGCACCAACATTGGGAATGTGTAGAAGAGATCTGGGGTCAGATTTTGGTCAGGACCTGCTTGAATCTGATCCAGAGTCCAGAAGGATTCAGGCAGAGCTGAAAGCCAAAGGTGGATTTCCCAAATACTAACAAAATAATACAAATTACATTTTGATTTTCAGAAACAAAACAGTAACAAAGCAGTTACAGGACAAAAATCTACAGAACTAAGCAGCTGCAAAATACTTGCAAGTCAAATTTATGTATAAGATAGGTAAGATGACTGTATATAAAATTACAGTAGCCTCATGTACAAAGCTGTAGTGGATGGAGAGAGATGGAGCCTGAAAGTCAAAAGATCAAAACATTGTTACCGTTTTGCTGGTCAGTGTGTGTTCTACCAACAGTTAGGTCCATATATATTTGGACACGGACACAAATGTTTTTTGTACCTGTTTAATGAACCACATTCAAGTTATAGTTATGTAATGGACATCCATACATCTCTGCCCTAATTTCCAAATATCTCCCCTCACGTAATCACCTTCTCCTCTGCTCTCCCCTTATCAGCTCCTCGCACAACCGTCTCCAAGACTTCTCCCGTGCTTCACCCACACTCTGGAACTCACTGCCCCAACACATCAGACTCTCCCCCACTTTCACCAGCTTCAAAAGCAACCTGAAAACCCATCTTTTCAGGATTGCCTATAACCTACACTAACCTTGCTGTCACTACTTCCTCCCCAAACATGTCTGCCCCTCACCTCCTGTCTCTTTCTCCCTCCTTGTAGATTGTAAGCCCTCGCGGGTAGGGTCCCCTCTCCCTCTGTCGTGCCAATTGTCATTAATCACTTATCACTGTACTTGTTTGACTTATGTTATGTATTGAAATTACTACAAATTTTATATCAACAGAGGATTTTATCCTATATCACTGCAAAATTATAATCCCTGTTAAAACATAACTTTTACTAGATCATCTAAAATTATACTTCCTAAACCCCTATATACTACCACAACACACCTAAATGATACAGCATACTAAATATCATCCATCAGTGGAGTAATCGCCCTGATAAAGGACGGCTCCGCTTTAATGACAGATAATATCACTGTATACGTGTATTACAATTCTTTAATCACAGCTATCCCTATGTATGTAACCCCCTCAAATGTACAGCACCCTGGAATCAATGGCGCTTTAAAATAAATAATAATAATGGAGAAAGTCCAGACTTTCATCTTTCATTTGAGGGTATCCATATTAAAATTGGATGAAGGGTTAGGCATAAGCCACTTGTGGCAACCCACTACATTACAGCTACTATCAGCTCTACTCCTTACTTAGTAGAAAAGATGTCCTGTACTGAATAAGTCTGTATACCAGGGCTAATATGAAAATAGGTTTACTCCCAGGTATACAAGCATCAGCGGTGCATAACATTCTCACATTATTGAACTTTGTATTTTGAACCCAATTTATTAAATTGAAAAATTAAATAAAAATATAGTTTATAAAAAAAAAAAAAAAAAATTGGATGAAGGGTTTAGGTGTTTTAGTTCCTTAACATGTGCCGCCCGATTTTAAAGGGACTAAAAGTAATTGGACAAATTAAATTATTGTAAATAAAATATTCATTTCTGATACTTGGTTGAAACCGCTTTGTCTTGAACTCCTGGACATCCCCAGATGCTGCGTTTCCTTCTTAATGCTCTGCCTGGTCTTTACTGCAGTGGTTTTCAGTTGCTGCTGGTTTGTGAACCTTTCTGTCTGAAGTTTAGTCTTTAACAAGTGAAATGTATCCTCAATTGGGTTGCGATCAGGTGACTGATTTGGCCATTCAAGAATATTCCACTTCTTTGCTTTAATAAACTTCTGGGTTGATTTCCCTTTATGTTTTGGGTCATTGTCCATTTGTATTCTGAAACACCGACCAACCGGTTTGGTTGCATTTGAGCGCTCAGTAGGTTAAAAAAAATAACCAAAATTTTGTATACCTTTAGTAATCACTGTAAGAGCTAGTCGCATACTTAATGATTAAAAGGGTTTTCTCACAATGGTGTTTCACAGAGCCTGCTCTTCACAGCCAGCTTCAGACTCACAATTCCTATACAGGCTGCGGGAAGTCACACAGAAGGGATATCTATTTCTATCCGAACCTGTTAGAGGGACATTAGTGATGGAGGGGTTTTAAAAGCAGTGCACAAGGCTACAGAGCAGGTCAATTACAAACAAACAAGCTTCACTGATAAGACACAGCACCGATCGAGGTCATCCTGGTCAGGGCTGCAAGAGCAGAGAGAGGTGGTCAGTAACCTAGGGAAACTTGTGTACAAAAGCAGGAGATAACTTCTAGCTCTGAAGGGAAGCGGAATCAGAACAGCAATGTATTTGATAATAGTCTTTATTTACCTTTCCCCTTGAAAAAGCGTTAGCGAAATGCGCGTTGGGGCGTACGGAGGTCTGGGCATCACTAGCATTGAATCACAGCACGTTCCCTGGCTATCACCCCTTTTGGTGCATGGTAATATATTTTATATTGTTATGGCCATTACATCATTTGCACTCATCCATTAGGAGGTTGGTTGCTTATAGTGCCATTGCATTTTCATATATACATTAAAGGTCTGCTTGGGACGTGATCCTAGACCTCCGTGCTTGTATTTGTCATTTTAACTGGGTGGTGGGCGCATTCTATGCGTTTACTTTATTTTTGCATTTTGTATTTATTATATTTTTTTGCATTTTTATTTATTTTTGCATTCTTTGTATTGGTATTTTCATAATAAAGTTTTGGATATTTTTATATGGATGGCTCTTTTGTCGGTTTTTCTTGATTTGAGTGGGTAGCCCCATTGATTTTACATATACGTTTTTGCACATTACCTCGGATACATTATTGTAGGTTAGTTTACCTCAGAGCAGTCTGACTAAAGCAGGACAGATCAATGGTAATGATGTGGTAGAAGACACGACTCCAAACCAGCCGTAATGACTGTGTCAGCATGGTTTCTAGCCTCAGCAAGTCTGAAATGTCTGTGGTTTTGGGATTTCATGGAAGAAATGACTGCGATAAGAGAAGTCAGATTAAATCACAGCAGCTAGTCAGCAGATTATAAAAGTGCCGTATGTCTAGGAAGGACTGTCCGATGTGTGGAGACACAGGAGATGAAGCAAGCACTAGTCCCATCAGAGATTCTTCTGTCTCCACCTAGCCTGTGGGCTTACTAGTGCAATAAAGCTCTAGAGCCTTGGGCTTCACACGTTTCATTATGAAACAACTAGATTCGATCACATCTTATCTTGGCTCCGGCCCATGTTCTAAACCAGTGAGGAGACAACTGAAAAAGTGAGGGGAGAATTCTTCTCGTTAGACGGGACAATCGTTACATATCGACATGAGTTTATGATTATTAACCCCTTATCGCCGGAGCCAGTTTTGACCTCCTTCACAGAGCCCAATTTCTGAAATCTGACATGTGTCACTTTATGTGAGAATAACTTTTTGACACTTTTACCTATCCCTGGGATTCAGAGACTTTTCTCATGACACATTGTGCCTTAAGTTAGGAAGAAATTTTGGTCCATACAATCCTTGTTTATGAAAAATCTCAAAATATCGTGAAAATTTGAAAAAAAAATTGCCATTTTCAAACTGCAAAAATTTCTGCGTGTAAGACGGATAGTTATTCCACTCAAAATAGCTTAAAACTAGTATTTGCCATATGTCTACTGTAGGTTGGCATCATTTTTTAAATGTCTTTTTTTTAACATTAGAGGGCTTCGAAATTTAGTAGCAATTTTTCTCATTTTCAAGAACATCTGCAACATTGATATTTTAGGGACCAGTCTAGTTCTGACGTGGCTTTAATTGACATACCCCCATAAATGACTTCATCTAAGAAAATAAACCTTTAAAGTATTCAAAGCAGCATTTAGGAAGTTTATTAACCCATTAAAGGGGTTGTATCATTTCATTAAATGGTCTTCACAATAAGGGGACAATGAAAACAAGTAACTTTGCAATTAGATGTCATTAGCAAAGCTGTCTTGTTATCACAGGATCCCTTATCTTCTGTTTACACTGATATCCAGTGCTGGTCGGATCCCTCCTCCTTGTAATTCAGCTGAGAGCTCATTAACATTCTGTTCAGCCCCCGGTCGCAGTATTCATGGAGCTTGCATTCCTGCCTTTCAATCAAAGTAAGGGACCGTCACCTTTTCACTCTGCACAGCCAGAAGAAACAGAACAGCACTATTGTGTGTCGATCCCTGCCTCTCCTGCATAGAAGGGAGATCTGTGCCGTTCATAGAAAGCTGGATTCAAATGTAACAAATCTCCAGCTGTGAGAGGAGGAGAGATCAGTGCTCAGTCTAGATTGAATGCAGCCTGTGTTATGTATACAGCTCTTACAAAATAAGACTGATAGGAAGAGACACAGTGACATGTGGACTCAGAGAGGGGGGTGGGGGTGGGAATGATGTCACCGAGCTGGTAGGGAAAGAAACGCCCCTGCATTTCAAGAGTTGAGAAGCTGAGAGCAGTATGAATCAGCCGAACTAAAGAAGCAACACATCCCCTTTAAGTATTTCACAGAAATTAAAGCAAATTTCACCTTTTTTTTTTTTTTTTTTTTTGCAGATTTTGAATTTTTATCCATTTTTCACTGGAACACGGTAGATGTGATCAGGGAAATGTAACTCAACAAGGATTCCCCCAATTCTGACGTTTTAGGAGATATCCCATATGTGGCCCTAGTGCATTATTTGGCTCAACTACAAGCCTCCGAGTAGGAGGAGCACCTACTGGACTTTGGGGCCTCATTTTCAATACGATTTTATTTAGGCACCGTTTCAGATTTGTGGACGCCCTAAGGTGCCAATACCTAATTAACACCCCATATTGGAAATTACACCCCTAAAGGAATATCTACAGAGGTGTAGTGAGTATATTGACCCCACAGGTGTTTCACAATTTTTTTTAGCATTGGGCTGTAAAAAAAAAAAAAAAAAAAAAATACATTTCAACAATCTCCAGTTTTAGCTGAAAATGCTTTATTTTTTACAAGGAATTCTGGGTGGGAAAAAAAAGCACCCCAAATTTTGTTACGCAACTTCTTCCAAGTTCGGCAATATCCTATATATGGGTGTAAACTGCTGTTTGGGTGCATGGCATGGTGTATAAGGGAGGGAACGCTATTTGTCTTTTGGAATGCAGATTTTTGTGGGTGCCATGTCGCGTTTGCAAGGCCTCCAAAGTACCAGAACAGGTGAAACCTTCCAGAAGTCGCCCCATTTGGATTCAATACCCCTCATGGATCTCATCTAGGAGTGTATTGGGCATTTTGGGTGCACAGGTGTTCCATACTTTTTTTTTTTTTTAGCATTGGGCCATGAAAATGGGAGGGTGAATGCCAAGTAACGCCATTCACAGCGTTCGCCATGCAGTGTAAATGACAGGTGGCATTTACTATGCGGGTCAGTACAATTACAATTATATAAATTTTATATAGTTTTTATATTTTATTACTTTTAAACAATAAAAATAGCTTTTTTGGGTCTTTATAGTCTGACAGCCCTAACGTTTTAATTTTTCTGTATGTGGAGCCGATTATGGGCTTGTTTTTTGTGGGATGATTTGACGTTTTTATTGGTACCATTATTGGGTGCATATGCTTTGATCACTTTTTATTAAGGCTTTTGTGAGGCATTTTTGAACAAAATACAGCAATCCTGGTAGTTTTTTTATTTTTATTTTTTACAGCAGTCACCATATGGTGTAAATGACATGCTAGATTTACTCAGCGGTCGATACGATTACAGCGATACCCAATTTGTATATTTTACACAATAAAAACAATCTCCTGCAGTTCAAACCGAGCATCAGTATGGGGAAGAAAGGTGATTTGAGTGCCTTTGAACGTGGCATGGTTGTTGGTGCCAGAAGGGCTGGTCGAGTATTTCAGAAACTGCTGATCTCAGGGATTTTCACGCACAACCATCTCTAGGGTTTACAGAGAATGGTCCGAAAAAGAAAAAACATCCAGTGAGCGGCAGTCCTGTGGGCGGAAATGCCTTGTTGATGCCAGAGGTCAAAGGAGAATGGGCAGACTGGTTCGAGCTGATAGAAAGGCAACAGTGACTCAAATAGCCACCCGTTACAACCAAGGTAGGCAGAAGAGCATCTCTGAACGCACAGTACGGCGAACTTTGAGGCAGATGGGCTACAGCAGCAGAAGACCACACCGGGTGCCACTCCTTTCAGCTAAGAACAGGAAACTGAGGCTCCAATTTGCCCAAGCTCATCGAAATTGGACAGTAGAAGATGGAAAAAACGTTGCCTGGTCTGATGAGTCTCGATTTCTGCTGCGACATTCGGATGGTAGGGTCAGAATTTGGCGTCAACAACATGAAAGCATGGATCCATCCTGCCTTGTATCAACGGTTCAGGCTGGTGGTGGTGGTGTCATGGTGTGGGGAATATTTTCTTGGCACTCTTTGGGCCCCTTGGTACCAATTGAGCATCGTTGCAACACCTTGTGGAATCTATGCCACGAAGAATTGAGGCAGTTCTGAAGGCAAAAGGGGGTCCAACCCGTTACTAGCATGGTGTACCTAATAAAGTGGCCGGTGAGTGTACGTTTTTGATCACTTTTAAATCTGTTTTTTGGAAGGCAGGGTGAAGAAAATAATAATGTAATCCTAGTAGTATTTTTAATTTTTAATAGTGCAGTACACGTGACAAGTTAGTTTTACTCTGTGGGTCGATACGATTACGGTGATACACAATTTATATAGGTTTTTTTATGTTGAAGTACTAAAAAAAAATTAAAAAAAATGTTGTATTGTGTAAAATATTATTTATGCATCGCTACCTCTGATAGCCATAACTTTTTTATTTTTCCGTGTAGAGCGCTATGTAGAGGCTTTTATTGCAAGATGAAGTGAAGTTTTAATTGGTACCACTCTGGTGTTGATACGAGTTTTTGATAGCTTCTTTTTCCACTCTATGTGCTGCGGGATGAACAAAAATCGCAATTCTGTAATTTTTTTTTAAATTTACGGCGTCTCCAGGCGGGTTATTTAACGTGATTTACAGGATAGGTCTCTACGCACCCGGCAATACCAATATGCATACTTTATTTATCTTTATCTTTTTTTGCCATTTGTAAGGTCATGTTCACACGGCTTACAATTGGACGCATTTCAGTCCGTAATTACGTGCCGGAGTGCGCAAATTACGGCTGGAATACGTCCAAGTCATTACGGTAATCCACAGTTCTCATAGAGAACTATGGATTACGTCTCCTCTCCCCGCTCGGCGAATACGCCGAGGGGGGAGATAAGTGACATGTGAATTACAAGCGGCGTATACGTGCCGCTGGTAATGCAAGTCAATGGGCCGGTGAGGTGCCGGCCCCACGGCGTAATTACGCCCTGTAAATAAGCCGTGTGAACCTAGCCTAAAAGGGAAAAGGACAGTGTACATGTTTTTATTTTATTTTCCGTGTTTGTGTTTTACTTTTTTTTACTTTTCCCCATAGGGGACTTGTATCAGTGATCTGAAGATCACTGATACAATAGAGGACAGTACAGAACAGCTATGTACCGGACTCTATGGCAACTGTCAATCACTAGGGCCAGTCATGTCCACAGGGCACTGCTTTTGTAAAGCTTCCTGGCTGTCAGGTAAGCAGCCAGCAGTGGCGATCTTGCCACGGCTACTGTAGGGGGACAGAAGGAGCTCCATCTGTCATTCCCTTAGCTGCCACGATCACGGCAGCTAAGGGGGTTAATCCACCGCGGCCGGCGTTCACTCTCATATACCGCTGGCCCCATGTAGCGATCGTGTGGGCCCCGCTTGAGAGCCCGCGCCATGTCCAGGATGTACCGGTACGTCCATTTGCAGGAAATCACTTCCCGCTAGGACGTATCTGTATGTCCAATGACGAGAAGGGGTTAAAACTGGTAAAATAATTTATGGGTGCTTTCACACGGTGCGGTTTTGAGGCATTTTTGCCACTTTTTTTCTGTTGCTGTACTGCACTGCAGTGACATTCTTTTTATTAACAGCAAGCGACGTCCATTTTCCTAAATGGTTTGGAAAGATGTTGCAAGTGAGTAATCAATTCTAGTGTTAGAGACCACAATAATTCAGGAGTGCGTAACAGTCGACACAGGGACCACATGCAGCCCCCAGTGCCTGTATGTGCCCCCAGCCATCATACTATATACCATAGAAAGTAATATTTATCTTTTGACAGCTGCACTCAGCTGATGGCTCTGTATAACTGGCACCTTTATGCTGTGCACTGTATGGTTGGCACTGTGACTGTATATTGTATTTTAAGCAACCAAAATGGGCAATCCAGACAAAACTGTTTTTGTATGATCTCTAGCAATCCCTAAAGTAGAACCAAGACCTGTAGCCACTTTGGGTATGTAAAATTGAAGTACCATAACCCTACTAGGGGGATACAATCATGTATACAGCCTAATGCATTGTACAGACAATGCATTAGGCTCTGTTCACATGGCTGAAAATGTGACGTATTTCAGTCCGTACTTATGCGCCGTACTGCGCGACTTACGGCTGGAAGCTGTCCCAGTCATTCCGGTAAGCCACAGGTCTCCTAGAGAGCTGTGGAGTACGTCTCCTCTCCCTGCTCGGCAAATCCGCCGCGGGGGGAGATACGGGACATGTGAATTACCAGCGGCAGATATGCGCTGCTAGTAATGATAGTCTATGGGCCGGCGAGGTGCCGACCCCCCCGCTCCCGCCCACACGGCGTAATTGCGGGGCGTAATTACACCCCGCAAATAAGCCGTGTGAACCCAGCCTTAGGGCTTGTCCCCACAGCAAAGGTTTTCAGTCGGTTTTACAGACTCTTTTCGAATGTGAAAACCGTCTGTAAACCTGTTACATTAATTTTAATAGAAAATCCATGCAGCAGTCCACACTATACGGCATAATAAAAAACTTAGAACGTGTTCATTCTTCCACCCAGTTTTTGGGCAGAACATGTGGGTACGAAGGGGGACAGCGTGAATCTGCGGACAAAAGCCGTCCCTCTTCTTGCCAATTTGGCAGTTTCGACACTTCCTGCCTGGGGCCAGAAGTAGAAAAATCGAAAACATGGCGACGTGGGTGCCCCGATCGCAGTGAGGAATGGTGTGCGGCACCGTTTCTCACTGATTTAGATGCCAGGCCATCTCTGCTATGGCGTCTAAGGGGTTAACCGCAATACTGCTACAAAGCTCCTTATCGGCCTTAGTGCATAAACTTACGTCCAATGTCGGTAAGGGGTTAAAGTAGTTTTCCCATCTGGCTATTGCACAGAGCCTGTTACTCAAGACCAGCTTCAGGCTCCCACTTACTGTCCAGGCTGTGAGTGGTTCTACAGCAGTGACTGACATTTCAGCGCTACTATTCCTAGCTGAGCCTGTTAGAGAGTGATGTCACCATCCCAGCCACAGCTGCTAGAGCAGAATGAAATGGTCAGTAACTTAGGGTAGCTTTTGTACACAAGCAGGAGACAGGAACTTCTTTAGCTCTGAAATGAAGCAAAATCAGAAGCACAATGTATTTGCTAATAATCTTTACTTACCTTTACCGACATGTTTAAAGCGAATGAATGTGGTGAAAATACGCCTTTAATTGTGATGGAAACAATCAATATTAAATGCCTACGCCCAGGAGATTAACCGATTACCCTCCAAGAATCACAATAAACTGCTACGTTATTGGGGAAAGCCGTTGAAGGAAAAGTTAGGGATATTTGGCTTTTGGGTGAAATTTATGGAAAATGTAAACATTTCAGGCTAAAGTAATATTTTATCCTGAAAGTCAGCTATTTACGTTGTAGAAAGCAATGCTGATTTTCTCAAACAGTTTAATGGAACAAATCTAACAATGGTGGAGGGTGTACACCATAAAAAACGGTCAATGTCTCAATAATGTGTCATGTAGCCTTGAACATCAATTACAGCTTGACAACCATGTCTCATGCTGTTCACAAGTTGAGTTATTGACTGCTCATTGACAGGTCATTGAGGTTCAGGGGTACAGAGTTTGGAGCTTCTACATGGCGACTCAGCTGATCCCACAGGTTTTCTAAGGAGGTCAGGTCTGGAGAAAGTGCAGGCCGATCCATTTAAGGGACCGGAATCTCCAACAGCCATTCCCTAATGATGCGACCTCAGCTGGAGCATTGTCTTCCATGAAGAGGACATTATCCCTGTGTTGATCATGGAGAGGCACAATGACTGGAGTAATGGTGTTATTCCTGTAGTAGAAGCGGTCACTGTACCATTCACAAAGTGTAGGGTAGTTCTGTATCAACCAGACACACCTGCCCACACTGTAACACCACCATGAAAGACTCATCTGTGGTTGATGCACAGCGCTCTCCTTGACATCTCCAGCATCGTTGGAGGCCATAATTTCTGCTCAGAGTAAATGGACTTTCATCACTGAACTTCACCGAGGACTACTGGTCCCTTGTCCAGCATAGATGCTCCCTGACCCATGCAAGATGATGATGCATGTGCTTGTTGTTGTGGTCAGGTCATCCAGCACACAGACCACACTGATGTAAATGGTTACGAATGTTCTAACATGACTCTTTGGTGCCTCCCTTAAATGTGCCTGTGACTATGTCTCTGTTCCAACCTGCTGATGACACTCTAAGCTCAGTGGCCACTTCTGTCTGAGAGCATCCTGCTTGAATCCTCACAATGGCGAGGTACTGTTGATCAATTACTTCCTCCACAAACATGTCTGCCCCTCACCTCCTGTCTCTTTCCCCCTCCTTGTAGATTGTAAGCGCTCGTGGGTAGGGTCCTCTCTCCCTCTGTCGTGCCAATTGTCATTAATCACTTATTGTACTCGTTTGACTTATGTAATGTATGTAACCCCCTCGAATGTACAGCGCTCTGGAATCAATGGCGCTTTAAAATAAATAATAATAAATTGTAAGGTGTTGTCTTGCTCTCATGATGCCAAATTGTGAACAGCATGATGAGGAGGACTGTTTAAACCCCAATTCAAATTGATCCCCTAAATGTATTTGGCGACTCAGATCAAACACCTGTTGGGAATTTTGCCATTAAAGGGGTTTTGCCACCATGTAATGTTGACGTGGGAACCTCCAAAATGGGTATTTAATCACTTTTCTAAATATATGTGATTACAAAAAAGTGAAGACTCTGAGAGCTACAGCATTGCTCAGTCCCCCTTAGTTACCTCAAAGCTTCCCCTAGACACGACCCAGGAGCTGACAGGCCATGCTTGCGTGAAACACTTCTTATCTGATGACAGGCAAAAGAAATGAGCTTTTAAGGCACCGGGTAGACAGTGCAGTCTGAGGCTGTGTCTTGCTGTATTGAGAATCCACTCTTGTTCTGTTATTATTTCTGTTATAAGTTTTGAGACGCTCCCTTGGATTCCTCACTCCTCACTCACCCCCTCCCTCTCAGCCCTGCAGCTTCATGACTCAGCATGATTTGTATATATCCTGCTCCCGTGCTGATAAGAGGTAAGTAACTGGCGTCTTGGCAAATCCCCTTTAAGCTCCTTGTTACAGATCAGCAAGTCGTGCAAAAAGTAGTGAAACACTGAGTAGCTGGACATGTGCATTCTCAATTTAAGACATGATCTCATTCAGTTCATTTAAAAAAATCCAAGAAATTATGTTCATCCTGAAATTTTAACCAAAAGCCAAAACGCCATAACTTTTTGTGAGTAGTGTATGACGGCTTTGCAGATGATTATAAATTACAGCTAGAGTCGGCTAGAACAGGAAGCCCCTCCATTCTGGCTAACAGAGGGGGTCCCAAGTGGGTGACAGTCTATAATGTCCATATACCCCTGAATTAAAATTTATGTACAGAGGCCAGATAATGCATTAAAGCTTTGAAAAAGGGAAGTAAGCAGCTGATAGACCCTTCCTGCAGTAGCTGATCTCCTACAGAGAAAAGGAGTGAAGTCCAAGCTGATCTCCGCTATCCAACGTCAGGGAGCAGTCAGCGCCGTCACACACTAGTATGGCGGCCTCTTATCTCAGGACTATAACCAGTGGTTACACACAGATATTCTGTAAGGAAAAAAACCTTCCTATTCCCCGAGTCGTCCTTCAGATCAAGTTCACACGCTAAATGGAGATGATCGTGACTGGCAGAGGGGGATTAAGAATCAGGTCACATAAGCTTTCCGGCAGATCAGACAGATTTCAGCCAGATCAATAGGCCACTTACACCCAGCCAATTAAGCCTGACACCGGTCCAGGGCTGCTAACCCTCTCCTCAATTATTATGGAGAGCTTGGCTAAAAATCAGGGACGAGCCGCCATTACTACAGGCACATTAGAAAATCTAGAGTTTTAACCCCTTAACTCCCAGGCCTGAAAAGTAGTTAATGACCAGAACATTTTTTTTAGTTTTTGCCTCCTTGTGTTTCAACAGTTGTAACTTTTTTATTTTTTCAATGACGCAGTTGGATGAGGCATCGTTTTATTCGAGACAAGTTGTACTTTATGGGGGAATAGTTTAATTTCACTAATAAATAATTGCAGAATTTTTTTTATTTTTTTTATTTCACACGTAATAACTTGTTAGATTAATTCTACAGGTTATAACGGTCATGTGGATACCTAGTATGTGTAGGTTTTTATGTGTGTGTAATTTATGCACAATTATTTTTTATTAAATACTTATTTTTATTTTATAATTTTTTATTTTTATTTTTTTACACTTAGCATATAATGAATATGCTAATACATTACTAATACATTCTAATCTGTGTCAGTCTGACACAGGCAGTGTTCAAGACAGCACACAGTGCGTACTAGTCACTGGCTTGTTACACAGACAGCCCTGGAGCTACTCTAGGTCCCCAGAGCTGACTGTGCAGCCGTTCCCCGGGCTCTGTCGGGTCACCGGGTGTTCCGATCACCCGACAGAGCAGGGGAACCCTTTGATTGCGGTGCAGTAACACACCGACGCAATCAAAGGGTTAAAGCACCGGGGAGCGGAGGTTTCCTCCACACCCCGGTGCTCACAGGACATGCTCTGGAATCAGGACGGTGTAGTACAGCCCCGATCCCAGCGCTGCTGCGGCGCCGCAAACCCCGTAGTCTACAGCGACGCCAAAAGACGCTGCTGTAGACGAACGACCCGCACCAGCCGACGCCAAAAGTCAGTGGGCGGTCGTTAAGGGGTTAAAGAGGCCCTGTGACATCCTGACAGGTCTGCTGCACTAAATCCCTGTGCTCCCGATGAAATAGCAACTCGAGAGCATCTGTTCGGTGCTGCTCCACTGTTCCCACTAGAAATGTATTACTGAATCAGCCTCACACTGGCCATAGCAATGACCGCAGTGGAGTCGACAAGTCATTACTACAGCCAGTGAGCGGCTGCAGAAGTTACGTGTGCACACATCACAGTATTGCTGCAGCCATGGAAGCGTCAGCTGGGGACGGCAATATAGACCTTCTTTGGTTACTCCATAGCATTGTCAGCTGTCTGTAACACATTTCAAGGGGCTCCACCAAACAAGACAGCTGAATCCTGCGTCTGATTGTTCTAAAAAGCATAACCCGATTCCACTGTTTAACCCCTTAAGCCCCAGGCCTGAAAAGTAGTTAATGACCAGAACATTTTCTTAGTTTTTGCCTCCATGCGTTTCAACAGTTGTAACTTTTATATTTTTTCAATGACGCAGTTTTATTCGGGACAAGTTGTACTTTATGGGGGAATAGTTTAAGCTCACTTATAAATAACGGCAGAATTTTTTTTTTTTACATTTTTTTTTATACCATTCACATTTCACACTTAACTTGTTAGATTAATTCTACAGGTTATTACGGTCATGTGGATACCTAATATGTGTAGGATTTTTTGTGAGTGTAATATATGCACAATTTTTTATTAAATATTTTTATTTTATTATTTTTATTTTATTATTGCAGCCATTCCCCGGGCTCTGTCGGGTCACCGGGTGTTCCGATCACCCGACAGAGCAGGGGAACCCTCTGACTGCGCTGCGGTAACGCACCGCCGCAATCAAAGGGTTAAAGGGGTTTTGCGACAATCTCATTTCATACCTCCTGCATCCAGCTCCTCAGCTCTGTGTGTTCAGAAGGAGGCGTGTGATTTGTTTGAATTGCATATCATGTGACCCAGCAGGATGACATCACCAGGCCTTTCCTCTCTTTAGTCAAAGAAAGGTCTATTTGTGTGTAGAACTGTACATAACTACATTGTGATTCAGCAGTAACATTTTTGCTTTACAGCACAAGGGTCCTTGGTTCAAATCCTTGCAGCAACTTAACCTGTGGATTTTTTTCCTTCTTTATCAATGCACATACCTCATTGAGGTTTCTTTTTTTTTTTTTTTTTATTTGCACTGTTTGACATATTACTAACTAATCCAAAGTACAGGAGTAGAGTGACAGCACCCAGGGTTTGAACACTCAGTAGCTGCCTGAGATGAGAGGCGATATCTGAGCATGTGTGACCAGGACTGATGAGCTCATCAGTCCTGGTCGTATCCCCAGGTGACGAGCTGTAAACAATGGATCACTAAAGGAACAGCTATAACAAAAACGGTGCAGAATTTTTAATAATGATGAATGGGGAAAATGTTTATTATTTAATTTTCAAACTTCCCACGTCAATTTTACTTCGTGGCAAAACCCCTTTAAAGCACCGGGTTGCGGAGGTTACCTCTGCTCCCCGATGCTCGCAGGAGATGCTCTGGGATCAGGGCTGTGTAGTACAGCCCCGATCCCAGCGGAGTTGCGGCGCCACAAACCCCTAAGTCTGCAGTGACGCCAAAAGAGGTCGCTGCAGATGAACGACCGGCACCAGCCAACGCCAAAATACGGTGCGTGGTTGTTACGGGGTTAAAATCCCCAGTATTACACCCCTAATATCTCACACTTCTTTGTTTCAGATATAGTCCTTATTTATAGTGTCAAGGGGCTAGAGCAGCCCTTTAAATAAACAGTGATTATCTGATTCATATGGATGCCTACTATAAAATGCTTTATGCTTAACCCCTTACCGCCAGAGCCAGTTTTGGCCTCTCTGACAGAGCCCCGTTTTTAAAATCTGGCATGTGTCACTTTATGTGAAAATAACTTTTTGATCCTTACTTATCCATGTGATTTAGAGACTGTTTTCTCGTGACACAGACAGTTATTCCACTCAAAATAGCTTATAACTAGTATCTACCATATCTGTAGGTTTTTAATGTCTTTTTTGCTTACAACAACATTAGGGGGCTTAGAAATTTAGTAGCAATTTTTCACATTTTCAAGAAAATATGCAACATTGATATTTTAGAGACGGAGCCCCGTTTTAAAATCTGACATGTGTCACTTTATGTGAGAATAATGTTTTGGCACTTTTACCTATCCATGTGATTTAGAGATTGTTTTCTTGTGACACATTGTGCTTTAAGTTAGTAGGAAATTTTGGTCCAAACAATCCTTGTTTGTGAAAAATATCAAAATATCATAAAAATTTGGAAAAATTTGCAATTTTCAAAGTTAAAAAATTTCTGCGTGTAAGATAGTTATTCCACTCAAAATAGTTTATAACTAGCGTCTACCATATGTCTACTGTAGGTTGGCATAAAATTTTTAATTTTTTTTTTTTTACTACATTAAGGGGCTTAGAAATTTAGGGGCCTGTATGTTAAATACCCGCATAAATGACCCTATCTATGAAACTACACCCGTTCAAGTATTCAAAACAGCATTTAGGAAGTTTGTTACCCCTTTAGATATTTCACAGAAATTAAAGCAAAGTGGAGGTGAAATTTCACTTTTATTTTGCAGAGTTTCAATTTTTATCCATTATTCACTGGAACATGATAGATGTGACCAGGTAAATGGAACTCGACATCAATTCCCCAGATTCTGCCGTTTTCAGAGATATCCCATATGTGGCCCTAGTGCAGTATTTGGCTCAACCACAAGCCCCACAATAGGAGGAGCACCTACCTGACTTTGGGGTCTCATTCTCATTACGATTTCATTTAGGTGCCATTTCTGGTTTGCGGGGGATGCAGCCTGATGTCAGCAGTAATATACCGCTGGTACCATGCCGCGATCTTGTGAGCTCGCAAGATCTTCATGATGTACCCATACGGCAATTTGTGGGAACCCCTACCCGACCTTGATGTAGGGGTACGTCAAAGGTCGTTAAGTGGTTAAAAGGACTGTCTAGTGAGCGCCCCCCAAAAATTCTTAAATTTATCTCTCTGTGATAAATTCCATTGCTAAGTTGTGCTTTTCTTGTGAGGTATGTAGCCTCCCTTCTCTGGAGCAGAGGCTTCCATTTCCTGTTGATTTTCCCTTCGACCTATAAAACTACAAGACCCGGGTTCCTTTTCTGTGCATTGTCTATCTTCTTCCCTCCCCGCCTCAGTCTCAGTACATGTCCCCCTGTTTTTTCCCTCATTTGGAGGGACCAAAGGGTTGTAGCTTCTAAGGCTGACCTAAAAGTCACACCCTTTGTTCACATGATCTCCTAGGCTTGACACAAAAGCTGCTTCTCATTTATCCAGATACACAAAACGACTGAGCTTTAGGTCAAACAACTGATAAAGAACTGCAGGAAGCCCAAAGAAAATTTACTGAAAAAACATGACAGAAGTGTCCAACTTTGGGAGAGCTATTTATTGAACATATTTTTTCCACTGGATTCCCCCTGAAGCAACTGTGCAATTTATTACATAAATTATTTGACGCCTGAAGACTCCTATTTCTGCAAACCACATCCACCCTGCTTCGTTCACATCTACTTACAGACGAGACCATTTATCACACTGCAGCCATGTAATTAGTAGGAAAGCATTCAGGAACTTACTGTTTTGACCAAGTGCCTGCAGCAGACAATCCAAGCATCCATCTAACTTGTCAGAGGCGCAGTCAGATCCAGTTAGCTTCAATTTCTCCAAGGTGTCACTTAAATTATCTGTAATATAAAAATTACAATAGTAAGAATTCAGCAACATGACATCATATTTCACTCCCAGGTAACTTTCATTGGCTAAATACAGCAGTTCCTATGAGCAGATGTGATGGATAACATCTATGACATGGCCATACAGTACATGACCTTGTCATGGGCAGCGATCAGGACGCCTCAAACTGCCCCCCAAGACAGACACTATTACTGCAAAGCTCCTTCCTAGTATCTCCATGACAAACCTCGTTCAATACCGCATGGTTATTGCATGGGCTTGTCTTCCCACATCACAATGTGTCAGCCACATGTGAATTGTCGTAGTCTGTACTGGTGTATGGTGGAAGCAGTCACGTGACAGCGCCACCTAGGATGGCAAATGGGGGGAAAAAAACTCATGTCACTCATTGCGGAAGATATGATAAATTGCAGCAACTCATAGTTCCAAGTAGAGAAGTCAGTCTACTTTGCTGCTACTGTTACCAGATTAAAGGGAATAGGTCATCAAAAAATGACTTTAGCTCACATTTTTATGTTAAACACGGTTTTTAGGAATTTTTATTTTCCATATCACTTTCAATATATTTTAATAATTCTCAAGTCCTGCAGTTTTCACTTTGGCCACTAAGTCTAATAATAGTCTCACACTTTCTGTTCTGTAGAGAATGATTTTCAGTAGTCTGCTCAATATCAGCACAAGCATGGTGAAACTGAAAGGAGACACCAATGTGTATAGATAACACAGGATCCACCAGTGACAATACAAGATAGTCACAGCTCACCCTCGTCCCCTCCCTGCACACTGACTTCTTCCCAGGTCACACAGCATGACTAGAAAACATTAACTATGTTCCAATTCTATGCTTCTTGATGATGTAGATTGACATTCGATAATGGATCTTTTGTTCTTGACTTACTCCAGTTGCTCGTTTATATGTAATTGATACTCTATTTTGTACACGATATATGCCCGATAACAAATGTAATCTTTGAGATCTACTATCCACTCTCGGGTTACAATTCATTTGTATCACTATAAGATAAATGGATTGTTACGCTATGTCTACACTGCATCGGACACAAAAACGGCCTGAAAGCGGACGTTTTTTCTCTGATGCAGGACCGCGGCTTTTGTCACGCTTTGTGCAAAAACCGCGGTCACTTCTCATTTTCCTGACGTCGCCCATACAATTGTATTGTATGGGCTGAGGGCAGGAAAACGAGAAGCGCCGGCGTATTATACAACATGTTGTATGATCCTCCGGTGCCGAAAGACAGGCAGAGACAAGACGATCTGTGGAGACAGCAGCTCGTCTTTCCTATTGCCGGCTATGGAGCTGCAGGCACGATCGTATCCTCGGTGCTTTTAAAAAATGAAAAGCGCTGAAGATACGATCGTTTTCCTGTGCAGTGTGGACATAGCCTTAGATTTGTCTTTCTTTTAAAGTAATAAATAGTAAAACAAACAAAAAAAAAAAAAAAAAAAAAAAAACTGTTTTTCTCACAACTTTGGGAAGCCGAGTTCAATTTCCCTAGTCTCACCCAGACCTGATTACTGACACACTTTTTCTCAAGTAGGGAAGCACTTAAATAGGACCTGGCTGACAAAAGTGAAGTAGACCAAAAGATCCTCAGAAGCTAGGCATCATGAGGAGATTCAAGGAAATTCAGGAACAAATGAGAATAAGTACTTGAGATCTGTCAGTCTGGAAAAGGTTATAAAAGAAGTGGGATCCATTATCGACAAATGGAGAAAGCATAGAACTGTGGAGAACCTTCCCAGGAGAGTCCGGATGTCCAAAATTACCCCAAGAGCGCAGCGACGACTCATCCAAGAGGTCACAAAACTCCCCACAACAACATACAAAGAACTGCAGGCCTCACTTGTCCACTTGCCCCAGTTAAGGTCAGTGTTCAGGACTCCACAAGAGATGAAACCAAGACGAAAACAACTACTGAGCAAAAAGAACATAAAGGCTCGTCTCAGATTTGCCACAAAACATCTTGATCCCCCAAGAGAAGGGAGAAGATTCTGTGGACTAACATGAAAAAAGTCCTATTACACCTGGGGTAGAAGCAACACAGCATTTCAGAAAAGGAACATCGTAGCAACAGTAAAACATAGTGGCGGTAGTGTGACGGTCTGGGGCTGTTCTTGCTGTGATACATGGAACCATGAATTACCAACAAATCCTGAAGGAGAATGTCAGGCCATCTGTTCGAGACCTCAAGGTAAAGCGCACTTTGGTTAAGCAGCAGGACAATGATCCAAAACACACCAGTAGGTTCACCTCTGAATGGGTTAAGAAAAACAAAATGAAGACTATGGAGTGGCCGAGTCAAGGTCTTAACCTTAAACCGATTGAGATGCTGTGAAATGACCTTAAAGAAGCAGTTCATGCTCAGGAACCCTTCAATGTGGGTGAATTACAACAATTCTACAAAGATGAGCGGGCCAGAATTCCTCCAGAGCGCTGTAAAAGACTAATTTGCAGTTATTGCAAATGCTTGATTGCAGTTGTTGCTGCTAAGGGTGGCCCAACCAGTTATTAGGTATTTGGGGCAATTACTTTTTTTTTTTTCGAATTCAAAACGCTTTATTGACAGAAATCACGAACAACAGAAGCATGTAGAAACAAAGACTTGCAAAGTCTCCAAAATGCAAAAACCACGAAAATTGAAAAGAAAAAGAAAGAAAAGAAAAAGGGGAGAAATAGAAGAAGTGTAAGTTCTACGATGGTAAGAAACCAGTTCAAAAATATACAATGCTACTCAAAACATAAGAACCATAAGGTAAACAAGCATTCAAATTGTAAAATAATTAGCGTATCAAGCCTATAGAACCAATATAGAAGGGAAGAAGACCTCTAAAAAAGGCATTTCTAGCAACATAACAATAATACGGAGAGTTAATCAGAAAAGGAAACTATGAGAAGGGGGAGGGAAAAGGGGAGGAAGGAAGACAGGGGACGTGGGGGGGGGGGGAGTGGATTGTCCCAAAAAAAACTGGCACGGCAGCAGTACCATCACACCAAGTTTCTAGTGGAATAGGAAAAGTAGGTATAGCACCCATCTAGTAAACAGAGGCGCGAAATTCTGGAGAGCTTTGATAGGAGAGCCAAGGTGTCCATGTTTTAAGCAGTTGTCGTACCTGTATATCAGAGGAAGCTAAAAGTTCTTCCATATGATACATATGGGTAACCTCTGTCATCCATTCCGCAATCGTGGGCGGGTCAGGAGACCTCCAATGCCTGGGAATAACTGTTTTGGCCGCCTGAAGGAGATGACGCAGTAAAGATCTCTTATATGCCGGAATTGACATGTCGAACATAAAGAGAAGAGCGGCCTCAGGCGATGGAATCTTCAAACCCGTCAATCTCATACTATGGTCACCTACCGCCGCCCAGAAACCCTGCAGAGCCTGACAGTCCCACCAGACATGCAGCATAGTCCCTACCTCCGTCCCACAGCGCCAACAAAGGTCCGGCACAGATGGGAACCAGTGATGTACTACGGAGGGAACCCTGTACCACCTAGCTATAACTTTGAAGCTGGTCTCCTGCGCTCTGGTAGCTACGGCTGCTCTATGAGCAAGCGTAAAACAGCGATGCCACTGCTCCTGAGTAAAAGATTTACCCAGCTCCTTCTCCCAAGCCACACAGTAGGAGGGGAGTGATGCTGCATGCGTAGCGGACAATTCTTTATAGATAATAGAGATGGAGTGCCTTGGGGGAGCGTCCAGTAGACACATTCGTTCAAAGGCAGAAAGGGGTCTCTGAATGTCGACTGCGTCCTTTAAGGTATGAAGAAAGTGTCGGAGCTGGGTATGCTGGTAAGCCGAGGAAGGATTGCTCGAGACTTCCGTAGGGAGAGAGTGAAGCGGGGCAATAGTAGGGCCCAGCATAAAGTTATGCAGTCGCAGTGGATTCGCTTTAGAACTCCCTAGAAAGGAGGGCACTGACAGGCCAGGGGGGAACGCAGGATTATCGGTGACCGGAAGGAAGGGACCAGATCTGTCTATTAGGTTGTAGGAAAGTTTATATGTCACAATCGAGGCAAGAGTATGACGGGTGGTATAAGACGTAGGGTATGTGCTCCCTAGGTGACAGGTCCAGATCCAGGGGAGAGACGCCAAGGACAAGGGACAAACTGCGCCCGCCAATCGGACCCACAACCTGCTACTACCAGGGCACACCAGATCGAGGACCCTAGAATACGCGGCTGCTATATAATATCTTTTACAGTCCGGCAAACCCAGACCCCCAACACTCTTATGCCTAGTCAAAGTGGAGTAAGCCAGTCTAGGGCGGCTGGTTGGCCAAACAAAGGACGTAAACAGACGCTGGACCCGCTGCCAAAAGGAATTTTGAACATGCACTGGGATTGTCTGGATTAAGTAGAGCAAACGCGGTAGAATAGTCATTTTGAGAATGTTTACTCTGCCGAACCAGGAAAACTCTTTCCTGTTCCAGCCCTCGAGGTCAGAGGAGATTTTCCGGAGTAAGGGTTCGAAATTAGAGGTAAAAAGTTTAGAAAGGTCGGTAGGGATCTTGATCCCTAAATAGGTAAGACCGCCATGCGGCCACGCAAAGGGGAATGTCGACTTGAGGGACTCAAGGTCCGCAGGAGGAAGGTTAATACTCATGGCCTCAGATTTAGAAGCGTTGACCTTAAAGTTCGACCAAGATCCAAATCTTTCCATCTCGGACATCAGTGCCGGCATGGAAGTCAGGGGGTTAGTAATATAGACCAAAAGGTCATCAGCAAAGGCTGAACATTTATATTCGTGCTCACCAACTACCAGTCCTCTGATATCCGAGTTGGAACGAATCGCTGCCATTAAATTTTCCATCACTAGGACGTACAATAAAGGGGAGAGGGGGCATCCCTGACGAGTCCCATTATGAATACTGAAGGGATCAGACAAAGAACCATTAATTTTAAGTTGGGCAGAGGGGGAACTATAAAGGGCCATGACCTTAGAACAAAAAGACGGCCCCATCCCCAGACGCCGAAGAGAAGCCAACAGTGAAGACCAAGAAATTCTATCAAAGGCCTTTTCAGCGTCCAGGGAGAGGACCATCAAGGGGATACGTCGCGTCTGTGCATACGAGATAATATCAATGGTCTTTAAAGTGTTGTCGCGGGCCTCCCTCCCCGGGACGAACCCCACCTGGTCCGGATGTATCAAAGAGGGCAATAGTGGATTCAGTCTATTAGCCAGCAATTTGGCATAAATCTTTAAATCCACATTTAAGAGAGATATAGGCCTATAACTCCCACAGGAGGAGGGGTCCTTTCCCGGTTTGGGAATGACCGCGACATGGGCTAATGTAGCTTGAGGAGGAAAAGAGTTATCGGCAGAGATAGAGTTAAACACCTCAAGAAGTATAGGGGAGAGGAGATCTTGGAAAACCTTAAAAAACTTGCTTGTAAAGCCATCTGGCCCCGGGCTCTTTCCCCCGGGAAGGGACTTGATGACTGCAGAGAGTTCCTGCAGGGTGAAGGGCGCCTCCAGGTCCGAGATAGCGGAATCTGGAAGACAGGGAGGTTCAGCATAGGCTGAGTATTCCTTCGGGGCGGGAGAGGGGGCCGGAAGGTTGTATAAATTGGAGTAAAAAGAATGGAAGGTAGCATTAATTTCCGGAGTCGTGTGCACCATATGACCATTAGTGGACTTGATACAGGGGATATGAGATCTCGCCATCTGCTGGCGAAGGGCGCGAGCTAATGAGCGACCGGCTTTATTTCCATACTCATAAAATCTGCTGCGCCCCGCTTGTAAGAGACGCCTCCAGGAAAGTTCCAGGAGACGCTTAACCTCCAATCGGGCCACAAGAAGATCTGCCAAAACCTCCGGGGAGAGAGCGCGTTTGTGGGCGGTTTCCAGGCATTCGACTCTCTGAAGGGCAGCCGCTAATTTGGAAGCCCTGTCCCTCTTCAATCTCGCCCCGTGTTTGATCAAGACACCTCGAATGACACATTTAAGTGCCTCCCATCGTATAGTCGGGTGAGAGGTGTCATGCTGATGGTCCAATTTAAAGTAATCTATGGATTTAGAAAGATCAGATACACAAACTGTATCTAGAAGCAGGGACTCGTTGAGTCGCCAGGACCAACACGGCTTCGAAAAAGAGGGAACAGAGAGCTTACAAAAAATGGGAGAGTGATCTGACCAAATGATATTACCTATCCAAGTAGAGGATAGCCATGGGAGGGAGCTATGGGAGATCATGAGGTAGTCAATACGGCTGCAATTACTTTTTTTTCACACAGGGCTCTGTAGGTTTTGATTACTTTTTCCCTTAATGCTAAAGACCAAAACTGCATTTTGTGTAATATTTAAATTAGTTTGGTGATCGGGAACTTTAAGTGTAACCAACATCATAAAGATTAAAGGGGTTGTATCATTTCATTAAATGGTCTTCAGAATAAGGGGACAGTGAAAACAAGCAACTTTGCAATTGGATGTCATTAGCAAAGCTGTCTTGTTTTCACAGGATCCCTTATCTTCGTTTTCTGTAAATGAACTTTTCCAGTGCTGGTCGAATAGTCTGATCCCTCCTCCTTGCATTTCATTACCGGGGGGGGGGGGGGGGGAGACACAAATAATTTACATTCTGTTCAGCCACGGGTCGGCCGTATTCACGGAGCTTGCATTCCTGCCTCTCACTCAGAATTAGGGGCCGACAACAATTTCACTCTATACAGCTAGCTGCCTCCTCATTGACACTGCAGCTGTCTCTATAATCAGAAAACAGCAGAATTGTGCCACAGTGCCTTAATGCTTCTGCGTGTAAGGGGCCAACAAAAATTTCACTCTATACAGCTAACTGCTCCTCATTGACACTGTAGGTACGGCTACAATCATAAAACAGCAGAATTGTGCATTGGTGCCTTATGTAAACATGAACGGAGACGGATGTGCGCTCTGGATGGATTCAACTGTAGGAAACCTCCAGCTGTGGGAGATCCGTGCTGAGTTCATAGAAGACTGTTCAGACTGAATGCAGGCCTCTAACAAAATAAGACTGTCTAGGGATAGGCCAGTGATGTGTGGAGGGGGTGGACACACACTGGAGCCAGCATGAACAGTGAAGGGGGGGATGATGTCATCCCCCTTCAGTTAAGAAACACCCAGCTGGGAGGGAAAGAAACGCCCTTGGATTTCAGGAAGTGAGAGCATCAAGCTTCAAGAGAACAGCCCAAATGAAGAAGCGATGCATCCCCTTTTAAGAAATCAGGAAGGGGGCAAATACTTTTGCACACCACTGTATACAGCAGTTTCTTTGGTAGGGGTGGGATATAAGATGTCCCTACCTTCTCTCTGGAGAGCCTAGCTGTTGCAGATAGCCAGCTCTCCACTTCTGCACCTGTGTGATCTCCATGCAGCTGCAGTCTGTGAGGCTGATCAGGCATCTCTTGCCGAGTCACCTGTAGACAAGCCATTGATAGTCAATGGGAGGTCCACACATTTGTGTGTACAGGATAATTATGCATTATCCCGATACACAACCCACACATAGCATGTGTGCCAGCAATGCACCTGGAGCAATAGAAACTGAGAAAAAAGGTAGGATTAAATGAATCCGAGTTTAGATTTTCTCGGTAGAACACTTTTATCTGTAAATAAACACATTTAGGAGTGTGAATTGTATTTGTCCATTCAGACGCTCTCTCCGAACACTGTGGATTCTGCAGATAAGAGGCGATTGTTCATTTGCAGAGAAATCAGATTGCTACAACATGGTTGTTTGAAGACCTCAAGGGCTCATGCACTCTGGTGTCAAACTCCTCCATCAGATGAATGCACAACAGATTAGATAGGCTTGCAGACAATAGGAAGTGCACATGATGTCTGTGATGCCTTCACTTGTGATCTTAATGAACGCAGTCTGTGCCTCCTGGAAGCCTGTCATCAATGCAGTAACACTTGAAGAGGGTCATCATTAACCTCTTAGGTTGGGTTTCCAAATAAATGGGTTTATGTACTTTCTGAAGCCAAAGCTGAAAACAGATCATAAAAGAAGGACACAAAGGAAAGACTAAGGGCGACATGTCCGAAAAGTGGCGTATCCATGTCAGTTTTAGGCGCATTAAATCAGTGTAAAGTGCGGCTGAAAGTCCGATACTTTCTAAAAACTGGCGTCAGGTATAACTTGCATAGAAAACTTAACGCGTCTAAAAAGGCGCATTGCGCCGAAAAAGGTGCATTGCATTAAAAAAGGTGCATTTAGCAACTCGCGGCGCATAGTTTATCATTGGTAGTATATGTAATGCGCCTATGGAGACACATTGCCCGACGGAGGCGCATAACATATGTAGGCGCATTACGCGACGAGGGGGCGCACAGTGCACCATATTTACCCTGTTCCCCTAGAAATAAGACATAGTGCATATTTAGTTATGAAATTCAGAGTTTGGCTGCTTATGCTGATGTTTGTGATGAAATCACTACAGGATATTAATACATGTTGATGTTTTGTTCAACAATAAATGTGAATTATTTTTCATAGAAAAAAAAACATCCCCTAAAAATAAGTCTTAGCTCGTCTTTAGGAGCAAAAATTAATATTAGACACTGTCTTACTTTCGGGGAAACAGGGTAGGCATATTACAAAGTGCCGTGCCCGGCTTATAATGCGCCTAGTTTTGGTGTACGATAGTTCATTTACAACAAGAATATGGCGTCAAGTGGTTTTGGCGCAAAATAGTCCAAAATATTGGCGATGTCGAGTTGGGACATGTCGCCCGGAGTCTTTTCCTCTTTGAAACCATTCTTGGCTTTGGATTCAAAAATTGCATCTGGAAAACTGAATGGGAGAACCCAGCCTCAAGGGATCTCTTCATTAGTGATTGCTTTTAGGTACACTGTACCACCAGTCATTTTGTGCACTGTTATTAGCTGAAGGACTCTGTTTTTGACGTTTCATTCCTAGGAGACCATCTTTGAACCTCCCATAGGAACGCATTGAGACATTCACTTCTGAGTCGCACAAACCATGCTGTGCGTTGCAGCAAGTCAAGAGTGCAGGTCACAGGACCCAGTGGCAGCAGTGAGAAATCCTGTATTCAGCTGCTAATCTCTGCCCACCAGGGACACACAAGCTCCGACCCAGCTGTTCATACATCCCAACCGGCCCCTTTGTAATGCGCTCAGACCCTCATTTTTTCTGCTTCCAACACATTATTTCAAGAAGTTCACTTTATGTTTAATCAGCCCTTGACGCAAGGGAAAATCAATGTTACTCACTTCCCCTGTCAGTGGTTTTAATGTTAATGGGTTCACATGGCATGTAAAGGATGCCAAGAAATACACACAAACTTCAAAGGAAAAGGTGTTTAAATCACACACTTTTTTGTGTCATTTTTTTCATGTGTGTTTGGCGTTTCTCAGCCTTAAAGGGGTTTTGCCAAGACGTTATTTCCTCACCTAACAGGCTGATACTCCCCTCTTGAGGCTTGAAAAAGGGGCATTGTGTTTCTGTGTTTACAAAAACAAGTACCTCCTCTGTAATATCATCACTCCACCTCCCATGCACGTTCCTGATACTCAGTCTCTGTAGTTAAGCAAACATTGTTTTGCTAATCCACAGGGGATAACTGTATTGTGCACAAGCTATATGCATTTTATTTCTCCCTCTTATTTGCTCAGGAGAGAAGATGAGCTAAGCAGGCAGCGTTCTTTCATTCCTTCAGTAACGGCTGTAGGGTGAGAGGGAATGGGGCTGAGCAGAGAGCAAGGGAGTGTCTACATGTTTACTCAGATAATTACATTACAACCAGTGGATTCTCTATACAAAAAACACAGGATCTTTCTCCCCAGTCCCTTCAAAGCTCGTTCATGTTCCCTGCCATCAGATAAGGAGTGCAAACAACGCAAGCACGGCCAGATCAGCTCCTGTCAGCGTCTAATGTAAACTGTCAGGAAACCAAGGGCATGTAAGGAAGGCTGTAGATCTCAGAGGCTTCACTTTTTTAAGGACATATATTTTGAAAAGTGAATACCCATTTTGGAGGATCCGACGTCAACATTAGATTGTGGCAAAACCCCTTTAAGGAAAAAACACGCATATATTATGCATCAAATAACACATGCAATTGGTGTGGGGTTTTTTTTGCAGTCCCATTGACTTTAAAAAATGACAATGAAAACGTGTTTACACAAAAAGTGACATCTAAAAACACATCATGTGCCTAATAATGCTTTTTCCTAGAGAAAACTAGTGGACACTTTTGGTACAGCTCTTTTATACCCCTACTAACTGGCAGCTGGTGACCAAAAGGGTGTGGCTTTGAAGCCACCTCTACCTCCCAAGCAGTTGTATCAAGCCCAGAAGAGCAGGTGACCAAAGGGGTGTGGCTCTGAGATTCGGTGACCAAAGGGGTGTAGCTTTGAAGTCACCTCTACCTCCCAAGCAGTTGTATCAAGCCCTAAAGACCAGGTGACCAAAGAGGTGTCTCCAGATCGGGTTTACCAAAGGGATGGGGCTTAAACCCCACCAAGCCCCCAAGCATAAAGCCGGTGACCAAAGGGATGTGGCTTTGAAGCCACCTCTAGCTCCCAAGCAGTTTAAAAAGCACTAAAGCCAGATGCCAAGGGGTGTGGCCGGGAGATCCGGGTGCCAAAGGGGGTAGCTTGGATCAGGTGACCAAAGAGTTGCAGTTTTGAAGTCACCTCTACCTCCCAAGCAATTGTATCAAGCCCTGAAGACCAGGTAACCAAAGGGGTGTTGCTCTGAGATCAGATGACCAAAGGGTTGCAGCTTTGAAGCCACCTCTAGCTCCCAAGCAGTTTTATCAAGCCCTGAAGACCAGGTAACCAAAGGGGTGTTTTCTCGAGACAGATGCCAAAGGGGGTTGCAGCTTTGAAGCCCCCCACTAGCTCCCAAGCACTTGTATCAAGCCCCGAAGACCAGGCAGCCAAAGGGGTGTGGCTCTGAAGCTAACTCTACTTCCCAATGCTTTCAGAAACTGGGCATGCACTTAAACGGAGTTTGCAAGAGAAAAGGGTAGACAAAGCAAAGGATCTTGGGGCTTCTAGTTTTATACCCTTCAAACAACAAATGCTGCTGTTTGGCTGCAAAAGGGAGGCAACATACAGCACAAAACATTACTGGGAGCTAAAGGGAAACATCTGAAATTGTGTGTTTAAAATTTTCAAACAACGGGTTTTGGGGGAAATTTGGGGGGAAAGTAAGGTTTTGACATAGAAGTAGGTTTAACTGTGGCTGTTTTTTTTATTTTGATCAGCAAACATTATATGAAGATGTGTTGGCCTTTGATTATTGAGGGTTTAAAATTTTAATTTGGATAGGGAAATTTGAATATACCTCCTTCTGTTGCCTTAAAATTGGGGGAGCAGGGGTT